>JABUQX010034690.1:0-52511 GCA_015478945.1 Trachelipus rathkii | reverse complement strand
TTATTCTGTACAAGAGAATCGTTGCAGGGATACTCGTCGAACGAGGCAAAAAGCGGGCTTCATCAAAACGAAAGATGTGCTTAACCTTACCTTAGTTCTAGTCTCTACTGACAAAATCTTTTCTGGACCTCTTGCAAAAACATCTCTAACAACTTCTGTAATCTGTTATTCTTATCCTCCTTCTTATTCGCTCTGATGTCTGTTGCTTAATTCTCCAACTGTAATAAGGCCAATCTCTTCGACGTCCTATTTTTTCTCTAACTCAACCTGGACGGATTTCTGCGAATTCCCTCATTCGCTCCTCTCCTTCTCCTCTCAGGTGGTCTATGCCTTTGCCTGGGATTACATTCGATCGGGTTGCATGGGCTCCTGAAACCTACGAACGTTAGGAAGGCGGGTGGCCCGAGATGGCATTCCATCCCGAGTTTTGAGGAGTGTACTTCCGTGCTATCCCCGCCCCTCTGTTCACACCTATATGTCTCTATGTCAATACTTCGACTCCCTCAGTGTTGAACCACGCACATGTCCACCTTTATTCCGAGAAGAAAGTAAGCGCTCTGACCCTTGACTAACTATACGCACTATAGCTACTTACTTGTTATTCTATCTAAGATCTTTTGAAACTCTTCTCAACTCTCATTTCTTAATCATCTGGATTCTCGTTTTTTCCGATGCCAGACAGGCTATTTCCGGCCTGTACGTCGATCTACTGGCGATATACTTTCCATATCTACTGATTATTGTTCTCTATAGGAACTACGGGAGGACTTGCGTGGTGGCGTTGACATATCCAAAGCATTGATCCGGGTATGGCAAGCGTCACTGCATCCAAGCTCCCCTCCTTTGGGTTTTCCTCCTGTATTTAACTATTTATATCTAGTTTTCTTTCAATATCCTTCCAATAGCGGCTGTTGTAGAGGAGAGCGACTTTTCTTCCTTTTCTGTCAATATGGTGGGTTTTCCTCATGGTTCTGTCCTATTCTCCTACTTTATTCTCTACTTTTCTATATTAATGACTTCTCACTGCCCACCATCCGTCTAACTCCATTTCACTCATCATGCCGATGATCGACCCTACATTCTTCAACTCATATTCAATTTTGCTCCTTCTTTTACTTCTAGAATGCCTCCCTTACCTTAATCTTTCCGATTCTATTTTCTCGCATGATCTGGATAGAATTTCCGGGTGGGAATTTACGGGAGAGTCCGTTGAACCTTGTGATTCATTCTTTAAAAACATTCAACTCCTACAAATCATACACCTCTCTAAAGACACCTTCTTACTTTCCATCTCTTTCGACGGTTCCTCCTGTCTCTCCTGTTGACAATATAAACATCTTGGCCTTACCATGAACAAAAAATGTCTTGAAAACCTAACATCACAATGGTTGCTAGGGCGCGGCCTACAAGAAACTGGAGTTCTGTTTAACTGCGAGACTTTTTTTCCTCTTCGTCAGTTGCTCCAAGACAATACTCACAGGGCCTCCATCACTTGTAATAAGTACATGCTCTCAAATCTGGGGGGACTCTGGTTTCACCCGGCTTTGGATAAGTAGGTCGTAGTCAAAGGCCAAAAGGCTTATAAACTCTTCTCTACTTTCCAGTTTCCCTGAACCCTCTATCTTGCGGCGCGATGTTGTGTGCTTTATAATCTGCTTTTCATTAACTATAATCCTATCCGCAGCGGCTAGGTGCTCTCCGAGAGCAGCCTTATCACTCGCGTTACCTCTCACCCTTTACGTCGCTTACTCGACCTAAGATACTAGGGGTGCTGTATCTGCACATGGTTTTTGTGTTGAGTGGAACCCCAGGCATAGTTTCGCTGCGGTTGCTTCCTTCTTTTCGCCACTTCTGTTCTGGTGGAATATCTCTTTCCATCTTCTGTGTTTCCTGCTGGAAAAAATTTAATGACCTTCCACTTTCAAAGCCTGCGTCTGTCTCATCTGCGTAATTTACCTAGTCGTAGACTTTTGAGGCTATTATTATTACCTTTCCTTGAAATAGGGCTCTGCCCCGTGAGTGGTGGACAACTGTAAAAAAAAAATAAAATAGCGTATATATTTAAAGGAGTAGTATATATATATAGAATATAATAAAAATAAATTTTGCTTATTATTTATATTTATTTACGGGCTTATATAATATCTAATAATATATTATTTATTTTATTATAATATATAATATTTATATATAATAAACTATAATATATATTATATAATATATTAATAATAATACTTATAATATATATATATATATAATATTATTATAACATACAATTATTATATTACTTATTATATTATATAGAGATAGATATAGAATATAAGCGTTAAAAGATTAGAAATATACTTGGTAATTAACATATTATACTATACCTAATATATAAATATTATAATATAATTACATTATTATAATATATATATAATAGGTTATATATATTCATAATATATATATACTACCAATAATATATATATATGTGAGTAGGTGTGTGTACATTTATATTGAATATAATAAATATATATCGTGAAAGATATTTACACATATACAGAAGGTAATAGTACACTCTGTACTATATTATATATATATCGAACTATAGAAGATATTAATACATATAGTATAAATATATTAATATATATAGGGTGGGGATATTTATTTTATATATTATAAAATATATATATTAATAAATTATTTATTATATATACTACCTGATTCACCTAATTACCGGATCTAGCACATTATACACTGGCGCGCACCCCTCCCCCACCATCATAACTCAATTAGCTTAATGCAATTATATATTAACGTAAAATATACTAAAACAAGAGGCACCAATATATTATATATATATCCTTTTATATAATATTATATATACCTAATAGTATATTATTATTATTTTTCTTAAATAAATTTAAATATATATATAAATACTAATTATTTAATAATTATAATTTAAATATTGTAAGAATTAATATATAATAATATAATATCTATTAATTAATATTATTTTGGCTAATTCTAGTTCTTTGCATAACTCTGTTATTTGGCTAATTCTGTTTTATTTAAAATTTCAATTAGAATCTGTCTTCTCAGCAGCACCTTTATAGATTTTTACTTTCTGTAATTCTAATTTAACACTTATGCAACGGACTGCTATGAAGAAAAGTGGAGTCTTCTATTTAGGTTGATCCATTTATTTTGCACTTAACTACTTTTAATTGAAACTCCCTTTATTAAATTAATTAGATATGATGAATTAATCTTCCAAGAGGGGTCGAGACATATTATTGATTATTATTTAATTATATATGTATTATTAAATTAATTATATATTATTTATATTATAATATATTATTATTATTATTATTATTTATTATTATAATTAGTTATTATAGTTATTATTATTTTTATTATTAATTATTTATTAATTATTATTAATTATTATTAATATTTATTAATTATTATTATTTATTATTAATTTTAATTATTATTATTTTATATAATTATTATTAACTATTTATAATTATTATTTATATTATTATTATTTATTATTATTTATTATAATTATTATTATTTATATTTATATTATTAATAATTATATATTATTATAATTTTTTAATTAATATTGTAATTTGTAATTCATACATTGTAATGTAATTTAATGAAATTGTAATTGTTAATTTAATATTAATTTAGTAATTGTGATCGTAATTGTAATCGTTAATTAATTATTATTATATAATTATTATTAGTTATATATTATCTAGTTATTATTATTATCATATTATTATTATTAATTTTATTAATTATTATTATTATTATTATATTATTATTGATTATTATTTATTTATATATTATTAATTTTATTAATTATATTGTAATATAATAAATAATTAATAATTAATAAATAATTATTAATAAACGTTTTTAATAATATCTAAATAATAATCATAATAATAATTAATTAGTATAAAAAAAAATTCTAAAAAATCAAAACAATACATTATATGGGATAATATTTTTGAATGTTATGCTTAATCATAATAAGATTTAATACAAGAAATTTTATATATGAAAAAAGTGCTACTTAGGAGGGATCGGTTATTTCTTCTCGTTGTTTCAAGATAAAATAATAATAATAATTAATAATAATATATAAATAATAATAATTATAATAATAATAATAATAATAAATAATAATATATAATTAAATTAATAATAATATTTTAATAATTTAAATATAATTAATAATAAACTAAATAATAATAAAAAAATAATAACAATGATAAGCAATAATAATATATAATAATAATATATCTTGTTTAATAATTCTAATAAACCAATATTCATGTTTGATAAAAACAAGAAAATTTTTTATATTAATATATAATAAATAATAATAAATAGTTATTAATAATAAATAATTATAAATTAAATTAATATAATTAAATAATAATAAAATTAATAATAATAATAAATAATATATAATAATAATAAATAATAATAATAATAATAATAATAATATATAATATAAACTAAATAATGATAATAATATATTATAATAATATAATAATAATTAAATAGTAATAATAATAATAATAATAATAATACTAATAAAGTAATAAACTAAAACTAACAGGATTAATGATTATTACTCTTATCATTATAAATTATTATTATTATTATTTATTATTAATTATTATATATATTATTATATATTAATTATTATATATATATTTAATAATTATTATTATATTATATTAATTTATTATTATTATATATTTATTATTATTATATTAATTATTATATATAATTATATTATTATTATTATTATTATTATTATTATATTAATTATTTAATATATTTTTATTTAATTATGTTTTTAACAATTTAATTAATTATTATATAGTAATAATAATAATTATAATAATTAATTATTAAATATATAATTATAATAATAATTATTAATGATAATATTATAATATAATTTATAATAATAATTATTATTAATAATTATAATAATTAATTATAAATTAATAATTATAATAATATTATAATAATTAATAATATTAGTGATATTATATTTGATAATAATAAATATATAAGTATATGGTATGACTGATTATGTGTAAATACTAGTGACCTATATAGTAGCATAATATATATATATATATATTATATATTATATAATATTATATTATATATATTCTATGTTTATATATATGACTATATATATTATCATATATTATCATATATATAAAAATATATATATGTATGTATATGTGGGTGATTATTCGCGGGCTATATGTGTTTTACTTAGAACAATATTATTTTCATCAGCGCACACGCCAGCTAGTCAGTGGTAGAGCACTAGGCCAAAACAAAAGCGAGGTCTCCATGTTTAGTACTATTTAGCGCTATATATATTATTTATAGAGTTTAGAATTATTTACTATCACAAAATATATATATAAATTTATTTATAATACAGTTATATATATATTATATTATAATGCGTGGGTATATTAATTAAATTATAGATACTCAATTATTATTTATATAGGTATACCTAATCCAGTACTCTATACTACCCTACTATACAATATACGATATAATAATATAGTAATAATTGATAATATATTATTTATTATTTAAGTAATTATACTATTATATATACGATGAGTTAAAAAGCACTCGCCAAAACAAAGCGAGGGTCCCATGTATATATAAAATATATATATATAATTATAGTAAGTAGAAGAGCAGTAATATATATAATATATAATTATAGAGTAGATGTATATACTCACAAGTGACTTCATTGAATAATGTGTCACGAAATATGCTTTCCATATGGTTCTGTCCAATATATATATATATATATATATAAATAAATATATATTATATTATATATTATATATATATTAATATATATATATTATTATATATTATGGTGAATAGTCCATAATATATATAATATATAAATATATATAAATTTAAAATTATTATATAATAATATACATATATATATATACCCTCGGATAGTAATTACGCATATATATATATTATATTATATATATTATATATATATATATAAATAAATATATATATATATACCGTATAAGGTGACATATATATAATATATAATATAATAATCATTAATATAATTTATATATATATATATATATAATATTAATATAAAAATAATTATTATAATATGAAATATTATATAACTTATTGATAATATATATATTTATTTATTTCCAAAATACATAAATAACAATATAACATATATAACCTTTTTTATATAATATTTCTCTTATATATAATATATATATTATATTTACTTGCGGTTTTATAATATATTATATAATAAATATATGAGTTTATATATATTATTACATATATAATATATATATAAATATATATATATATACCTTATATCGTATACTATAAATATATATATACCAGTATAAATATAATGTACAATGATATTTATATATAAGTTATATATATATATATATATATTATATATTATTAATATATATGATATACATATATTATAATATATATATATATATAGAGTATTATTTATTTATTAAGGATATATATATACCCATATGAGAATATAATTGTACATATAAGTAGCCCTATTTCAAATACTAAGAAAATTATCTTCAGTTATATATTTAATTTCCTAAATTATATATTATGTTATAATTATAATAATAATAATATTATATATATATATATATATATTTATTAATTATATTATAATATTATATAATATAACAGTACTATATATAATAATATAATATATATATATAAATATATAGGCGTTATATATTATATTAAATATTTAATATGTGGTATATTATTATTATAATATAATATATATAATTATCACAACTAATATTATATAGGCTTATGAAATATATATATATAATATATAATATATAATAATATATATTATATATTATATATATATATATATATAAATATAATTATTATATATAATAATTATATATATTTTATTATATATATATATTATATATAATAATATACACATATATATAATTCCTCCTATATATATATATCGTAATATTAATATATAATATAATAAAGTATATACGATAGTGAACTATATACCATACCTACTTATTATTCTATGAGTATTTCCCCACTATTATTCATACTAATATATATATTTCGTAATTTACTTATGTATTGCTCTGAATAATACCTCTCTTATTCTATGGCATACGTGACAGTGAGTGAGTGAGTAGTGAGTGAGAGTATATAGTGTCTCTCGAATCTCCTGAACCTCAAATATATTAAATAATTATTCTCTGTTCTGTCAACAGTTGATTAGTGTGTAATGCCTCACGATTTTAATCAACAGTAGTTAACTAATTACGTAGGATTACTACTACGGACAATATACATCTGCTACTTATATATATATTAGTTATATATAATACAAATATAATATATACTATTACAATCACTAAATCTCAATTCGTATTAATATATATATGTTAAGTAATAATTCATTAGATTGGTAAATTTAGGCAATTGATAGGGTTATATTTAAACTAACAGAAATAAAGCCTTACCATATACCGTATAGTAGCATAATTATTATAATAGACTCCATAATATATTATTTGATAGATAAGTGAGAAGTCTTATTAAATGATATATAATATTTAAATTTGAAGGTGTTTTATTTGCCTTATGTTTTATTCTATGTTTTTATAGAACCTTACTGGTTTACTCAATAATAGATAAGATATTTATATCCTCATCTTATTATTTTAAATTTTCACTTAAATTAATTGCACACAATTCACAGAATATCTCAAAGCTTATCAATTATTTTATATTAGCCTCTAATTTGATTAACGATTTAAAATGATAATCTTCGTAAATATTAAGACTTAATGGGTGTTTGAGAAGTTATAGTGATGAAATATCAGTAAGTGTATTGTAAAAATAATGTAATTACTCCAAAATAATATTAAAACATCACCTATATAATATATATATCCAAATTTATAAATTTGTTTGCATACTATGCAGCTTAAGAGCGATTCCCAATCTACAACCACAAAGTCTTTTAATAAATATTCATATAATGATAATAATATAATGATATTACTGACAGATTAACTCACTTCACATTAATATATCTTTAAATTATATATATCTTATATGCGATATATTCTTGTCTACTACAAAAATAATTAAAGCAACTGTTGTATGAATTTAAGAGTACAGAAATTTATGTTATTGTAGAACTATATAAAAAAAAGAGTAATATTAATATTCCATTTTAAGTAAAATTTAAATATTTTATATATATATAATATATAAGTAATATATAAAACTCAGTGAAATCGTAAATCTAATAAGTACATTGTCAAGTTAATAATATTTACTAAACGAATTTATAGTTTATATATTTTTACATGAATTCTGAGACGATTAGTACGTAAATAACATTTATGCGATAAACTTTAATACTCATTAATAGTGAAACACGATTGGCTGTTCAAAAAAAAATATAAAAATTAATAATAAAATATATGAACCAGCTTATAGAAGTGCCCTAATAACAATATATTAGCATACATACACGTCTCTTAGATTATATATTATACAGACATTAATTAGGTGGACTTATATTATATATTAATAGTGATTCAAAAGGTTTAATGTTATTAATGAATAATATTAATATCTCTCAATTCCAGTTTAATAATATAATATACTACGTGAGTTAATAAATCTATCTTCTAATTATATTATAACATTCAATTAACTATACCTTAAGTTGTTAATTTATGTTTTATGTGTAAGTTGTCCTCCTATCATTGATTCTTTTTCTTGAACAGGCTCTCTCTCTATATGAGAAACAGTCTCTAATATTGGTTTATCAAACAGACCAGAAATTATTTAGCATGGATTTTGATTGTATAAGTGCATTTTTTGATTCTAATGTTTATATGAGGATGCACGACATACATATTAAGTTCCTAGTTTGACCTGATATATAGTACATAAGTCGAATTTAGCGCCTATCTCAACTCAGGCTGGAATTATCTAACGGGGACATCTGAGTTCTGGAGCATACGTGTGTTTGTATCTTATCTGCTCATCGAATTGGTGTAGAGTCAATTTCATGATTAAGTGCTTTATAGTGCATGCTGTTCTCGTTCAGCCGCAATGGAAAAAATTTTTTTATGGTTCCATTTTTTCTCAGCGTACCATCCCATAAACTATAGAGTACTCATGGTTAGAAGACAAAGAAGACTCATTTGAGAAGACCAAAATTATACTAATTGCGTTAGGTGTGCGAGACACCGTACACATCTATTCTGTAATTACATGCGTGATGACTATTCTCCTATATGTGTAAAATAACTTAGAATAATATATAATAATATTAAATAATTTGATATAATATTAATTAGTAGGTAATAATTTTTAAATAAATATAAATAATAATAAATTTTGAAATAAATTGATAATAAATAAATTATATAATAATAGAATAATATTATAATATGATATAAAACATAATAGATAAATAATATATAACATATTAATATAATTCAATACCAATTAAATAATATATAAATAAGAAATAGTAAATAATTAGATTTTTATTCTATATACTAAATTAAATAGAAATATAATAATTAAATATAATATAATTAATTATAATTAAATAATAATTAAAATATAATAAATAATTTTTAATAAATTGGAAATAATATAACTAATCCAACATAATACACTAATTACTATAGATACATATTTAATTAATCATATAAGTAATAATATATTAATATAATAGAATAATCAAATAAATTAATAATGACATATAATAAATAATAAATTAATCATATAATATTTTATCTACGTTTTTACATATATTAAATATTTATTGACCGTTTTAATTTATTAAAGTGATCTATTATTGAATTATTATTAAGTATATATATTATATTATAATTTCTATTATATATATTCATTATTATTTATAAATTAATAATATTATAATATATGTTGTTAATTTAAATTTGTATATTTTGCATACTTAATTATAAATATAAATTACTTTTATATATTTTAAGATCTCATTGAGCAATAAACATCTCAAAGATAGTAAATACTCCTTTACTTGGGTACTACGTTAAGAGTAAGATATTATATATTAATACCTATAACCTTTATAGAAAGAGATAACACTATGACTTACAAGTACTTCTGGATGTCTTACAACATCTATGATGCAGTGAAGAACATCACAGATTCTTGGGATGAGGTAAAGCAGACAAATATGAATATGGTTTGGAAGAAACTGTGGTTCCTAGCAAAGTGATGATTATAATTATATTCCGAACCTTGTGTGCCCTATATGCTGCTACAATACTATACTTATTACTCATATTATAAAGAAATAAAAGAAAAGCCGAATATATAATTGAGAGTTGATAAAAATGACAAGCTCAATAAGATAAAAATCTCGAGAAAAGATGTATATGATAATGGATACAAATAATAAAAATTCAATGAGAAGTATAAAGAATTATAACTATAATAAAACAATCTCATAAATACTTATGAATAAAAAATATATATAAACACCCAAATAAATTGGTTAAGAGGAACAATAGCTAAACTCTGATCAATAAATATGAGAAAGTGAGAATAAAAAAGAGTCAGTCTAGTCTACCCTTGAACGTTAATTCAAGAAAATAAAAAAATATAAGAACTATAACTTTTAATAACGAAATAGAAATAAATATTATATATAAATCATAAATAATAAAGAAGTAATGTAAATAAGGTGAAAATTAACATAATATCAATAAGAATAATAATAAGTTCATATAAAAATAAATGATATAAAAGATATATAGACTTACACAAAAGGTTTCTGTAGCTTGTAATACTTCAGAATAACAGTAAACATATAAAATAGTAATATAACGAACACACTCGATATATGTAAATTAGTGAAGTGAATACATATATTTAAATAATTAAACTAGACAGAAAAAAACAAATCACTAAACATGCACATGATTGTAAGATAAGACTACTAAAATCGAAAATAAGTGTTAGTTATTATAAAGGCAAAATTAAATAAAATGTGAATCAGCAATAATCATAATTTTAATTATGTATATTATAATTATAATATTATTTTAGTTTTAAGATTGCTCTATAAAAAGATCGTAACTTCTCTATTTTATGATTGAGGATAATTTCATCTAAAAAGGTGGTCACGTACGTTACTAAGTATGTGCGCAACTGGAGGATAAATACTACGTATTAATAATACAGCCATCAAACTTCCGGTACCCATACGTATTAATTTTAAAGGGTTCCCATTCTTCAATAGGTGATTTAACAATACCTACATCTGCATTGTACTCAAATTTATTAATCATGTTTTAATCAACATTTACATATGATTTTAGTTAGTTTTCATACTCATATGCAATTAAATATATTTATGCTCATCCTACTCAGTCAAGAGATTAATAATAAATGCAATCATTAATAATTTATTGGTGAGAGAGAAAATTTATGTTGAAATTATTTCAATAACAGATATATTAATTATTTTTTATTAGTCAGTTTGAATAATATATTATGAGCTTGAGTGATAATGAATTCAAGGAATTTTCCTCAGAGTTAAAAAGAGAATAAGTTTTATTTAAGATGATACTCACTTATAGTAATGTTTTGCAATAATAAGGGTTGTGAGATCTTAGTTATATTTAATACACTATAATTTTATTTTCTTCATAGTGAAAAGCATTTAGAAATATTATAAGGTTACTCAAGGGAAATATATACATTCTCCTACAAAATTTTACACTTTACCGAATTATAAATTCAAAGAAAAATATGAACAGTTAGGAAAAATCTTAGTTAAGGTTTTCACTTGTATTAGTGTGAGTTCTAATAATGTTATAAGTAGTCACTAGCTTGGTGAGTATATGGGTGCCAAGAGAAGTATAAATATAATATAGATAATAAATTTATAATATGAGGAAATTAATTAGTATAATAACGTTAATCAAACATATCATTGCGTACGAAAGTAAGATAGCCCCCGCTCTCTACATGATAATAGAAGATATCTCACATCTAGAATTATCACTCTATATTTCATAACATTGCCTCTCATCACGTATCAGCATTAGAGTGTCTAATATAAACTAATAGAATTGGCTAGACTAGACACATTATTTCTCTTAATCTAAGACAGATATTATTCTCCTATCTCCGTATGTCTATATATGAGAGCTCTCAAATATACAGTGACGCAAATTGAATATATGTTATGTGCTATAGTGTATATCATGGTTCTATTATTTATATAAGAAAAAGTGAGAGTGAAATGTCAATAAAAAATAATTTAGAGCTCAATCTGAATATGATTATCATTACTCAAAAAGCCCTACGATGGAATAATCTCAACTCAATTATAATTATTTAACTATCAGATACTTTCCCTATTGATATATGATCTCTACATATATCGTCAGAGATTATACTACCATATACTACTAGGTCTTCACGCGGTACTAGAATTTTTACTATAATGAGATATAATTTATAACATAATAACATACACCAACTCTTATTAAAATAGTAGGTCATACATGAACAGAGGCGGTTATAAGTTATAAAATTTAGTTATTACTAAAAACTATTCTATAATATATATTTACCACACAATAATATATACTAAAGCCACCGTTATATCAACCACTACTTTAATTAATTATATTATACATATGTAAAATATATATATAACAATTAAATATATAATTTTTTATACACCTAATATATATTCATATATTAATTATTAATATTATAAATTATATCACATTATATATCATTAAAATTTATACCATAATTTAAATTATAATTATTTATTATATTTTATATATATAATTTTAATAATATAAATATTAACTATATAAAAAGAATAACTTAATTGCTTGACAGACTTATGCAATGGTATGTTATACATGACTCAAGGGCAAATGAAACAAGTTTAATGCAAGATCAAGAATGTCTTTAAGTTAAGAAGAGATTTTCCGGCCTTGCCCTTAAGCTTTCTAACAAATTATTTTTTTCCCTTTTTTGTTTGTTTAGTTTTTAATTTATAATTTTTTGTTATTGTTTATCTGTGTTTATTGTCTATTTTAACTCTAAAAGAACTTTCTAGCACAAACCATTTTTAATAGTGTTTCCATCCAATATTTCATCTGAAACGTTATTGTAACGATTATTTTTATAAGTGTTACTATTTTGCATCCATAATTAATTATTATATGTAAATCTAATAAAGTTTTATATTATTTCCTGCTTTCATTTTGAATATAAATTAATTATTAATCTACCTTTCTTTTTATTTATCAATTAAATTATTTCTATTCTCTTAAATCTATTTGGTCTTTCATTATTATCTCTCCATGTTTCTGTACGTCTTTTTTATCTGCAGATGTTTTAAACTCTTTTTTTTTATTATTATTATTTTTATTTTCATTTTTACTATGTTTATTTTTTTATTTATTTTTATTTATTTATTTTTTATTTATTATTTTTTTCATTATTTGTCTCTTTTTTATTTTCCATAATCTTTCTTGCTTTTTTTCTTTCTTTATATTTATCTATATTTTTATTCGCCTCTTTATATTTATTCATATTTTTATTTATTGCTGCTTCCTATCTATCCACCACTATTTAATATCTTTATGAATCTTTTAAACCTTTTTATTAATTCTTTTGTTATTTTTCTTCTTCAATTATTTAATTATATATTAATTAAATTTATTATTTTCATTAATTTATTTATTTTATTTTTATTAATATATATTTATTATATAATTATTTAAATTATTTTATGTTCTTATTTACGTATTTTTTTTACTTTTGATCCTTTTCATCTTCTCTTCTTTATCAAAAAGATTTCCCGAAATCTATTTTAAAGACGATACAAACTTTGAAATTTAATAATAAAGAAATAAGTTTCTCAATAGAATTACAAACTAATCGTCATTAAAATTACATTTTATTTATTATATTTCTAAGCTAATTAAATTCGGTATTTTCTACTTTATACTTTTTCACTAAAAAAATATAATATATTATTTATATTTATTAATATAATATTATTTATCCCTTTAATATATTATAAGATATTTATTATTTTTTTATCATTCGTATTAATAAAATAAAAAAAGACATGTTTTTATTTAGTTTCAAAATTTTATTATAATTTTTTATCAATATTATTCAAAATTTTCAGATTTATTTTTCCAATTTTTTAAATATAAAAAATTTTTTTTCCTTTTTTTTTATCATTTTTTTTTATTTATTCTTAAATATATAGTTTGAAACTAAAATTAAAAAAAATATCAAAAATTAATTATTTTTTAAATATATTTGTCATTGCATTATGAAATTAAAAATTATAAAGCAATTTCTTTTCACTTTATTAATATTCAAAATTAATTCTTTATTATGAGATTAAGTAATTACTTTTAGCTTTAAAAAAATATTATAGCAATTTTCGAGTATATTAATTATTACGATTCTATTTATTTAATTTCATTATTTAAATAATTATAAATTTATCTTTATTTTTTTTAATTATATTTTATACTTTTATATAGTTTATGGCTCAAAATAAAAAAATATATTAAAAAAATAATTTAGAAATTTCTATTAATTTATTCATAATTCATCTTGATATATTCTTAATATATTATTTAACATTTAAATAATTTTAATATTATATGCATATTTAAATTTTTAGGCATATTAAAATTTATATTTTTTATTCTGATTAATTCAATTTAATTATATTAAATAATTATATAGAGTTATATATTCATGTAATTAATAAATATATTAGAAAAATATATTTATATAATATTTTATAATATTATATATATATATATTAATATAATATAAATTAATATATATATTATATATATATATATTATATTTTCCCGTGATTCTGATCTATATCAAACGATTTCCATAGATAGTAGATATTATATAGTTAGATTATAATTATTAAGTATAATAATATATATATATTAATTATATATATATAATATTATATATATATATATATATTATAAATATATTATTTAATTAATATTAATTATATTATTATATATTATAATATATATTAATATATATATATATTATAAACATTATTATATAACATAATAAATTATCTATATATATATTATACAAATTAATATATATTATATATATATTAATATATATATATATATTATATTTATTATAATATAATATATAATATTAATTTATATTATAATATAATATATATATTATATATATATATTATTAAGAATATATATATATATATATATATAATATAATATATATATAATATCTAATATATTATATAATATATTATATATATATTATATATATATTGTCTCTGTATATATAATATATTAATGTATTCATATATATATATACTAATATTATACGTATGATAATTATAATAATATTAATATATAATATATATATATAATTATGATATATATATATTATATATATATATACTTATAATATTATATATATATTATATATATTAACGTAGTGAGTATATTAAGAAAATAACATAAAATAATTATTACTTTATAATATTATATTAAGAGTTTTATTACAATATAAAGAAATTAATATGTTAAAAGTTTTATTTTAATATATAATAAATTATCACATTAGGTAAATATTTATATAATAGAAGTAATTAATAAGTACTGAGATAATATTAGTTATTTTTGTATAATATTGCTATCCAGTATTTAATTTATCCTAGTAAACCTAAGCGAATTACTCTGTGTTTTAGCGCAATGTTAAAAAAATTATTTTACTCAGAGTTAAATTATGCTTTGTCACACTTTTAGTTGCTCTTTACAATTCTTAGTCGCATCGATAAATAATTTTCTGCCGTAAGGGGGGGGGAGGAAAATCTTCACAGCCTTCTAACAACTTTCATCCTGTCTTTAACATTTCACCTTCACCTCAAAATTTTCGAACCTGTCCTCTATCTAACAGGAAAGTAAGGTAGGATATTAAATCTGTTAACCCAATACTATTGATGAGAAAAGTGATTATTAGATAAGTATATAGATTATTCAGCGATCAATACATCTCAATTCATATCAATCTCTGATCACTGGTATAGCCTCTCAGGAATATATATATATATATGGTTTAATTTTATTTCAACGTTAAAGATGGACATCATTCGTCCTTTTTTACAATGTATAATTGATTAATATAACCAATAAATTTTAATAAACATTTAATATTTTATATTAATTAAAGTTATACGTTGTGAAGAGTGATTAAGAGAGATAGAGATGAGTGAGGGATATATAGTAATGATTAGATTAGAGTGAGATGAGGATATAATATCATTGTGAACTAATATGAGATTAGAGATTATACGATGTAATATAGAGTATAGAAGAAGATATATAAGATAGATATAGATAATATGAAGAGATATATATATAGTAGATTTCCGTAAGACCGTCAAGGAAAGAACGATGTGATAATGTGAGAGAGGAGAGACTCGAATCGAGTTTTTAGAAATAAACCAGAGAGTAAGAGGAGTCATTAGAGTCGTGAAATAAATAATACAAACAATGAATATCTTCACACAAAGCCTAGCATAGGAAGTAGACACAACTATTATTCTAATGTAAATAGTAAATATTCACCTAAATTAAATGTTGATCGTTATGAGGAAAGTGTTAGATTCAAGATGAATGCTTATTTTGGATCTCGCAAGTGTATTATAAAAGGAATAATGTGGTCTCATAAATAAAACTTGCCTGGCAATTTAAGTTTTTCTTCAGGAAACCATGCTGGTGATATGAGATGAGATTAAAATATCATTATAAAAAAGTGTTAATAAGGGTGACATTGATTCATAAAGAGATGTGAGAGAGAGAGTGTTAAAAATATTCATAGAGAGCAATGATAAATATAATCAGAATGAGGTGGAGTCATAAGTAGTACACATTAATATATATACAAAATATAGAAAAAAATACAATATATGTAATTGTATAAAATTAACTCTCTGTAAAGTTAAGTCACCGTTATCAGAATTTCAGAAATTATTATGAGCCAATTATATAATAATAATATTTATATATTTTCAATATATGTGATAATTGGTGATTGTATAATAGGGTAGGTATAATAGTAGATAAGGCTAAGTCAAAAATTTTTGGTATTCCAGAATTATTGACCATTATTTTCTTTATTATGGCTATAATATCGTGGATCTTGTTTTAAATACTAGAATGCAAATACAATTGAAATTCGAATTTTTTGAAAACACTCCAATTGGTCAATGTTAATAGGGGGTGAAGCTCTTGCGTTATTTCACTCAAGTACTAATATCTGTCGAGTCATATGAAGTAAATTTTCCAAAATTCTCTTCCATAACGTTGGTAGCATAGAGGACTGTGAGAAATGAATTATTACCTCCCTCTATCACATTTACTTTCTCAGCGAAGTAGTTAGGTGATAATATCGTTTATTAAGCATATATTATACTTATAATATTATAATATTAGTTAATAATACCTAGAGTGATTTTATAGAATGTAGTATAATAGATTATTAAATAAATAATAATGTTATTATATGTATAATAATATAATATATAGTATATATAAATTAGTGGTAAAATAATATATTTATAATATATTAAGTGAAATATAATTTATAATAAGCAAACCATACAAATAGTAATAACAGTGATTTGTTGATAATGATCATTATCTAGGCAGAAAGATAAATTATACAGTATATTATTTGGACTTTGTCATATTAAGTTTTAATAAATGTTTTAAGATGTTATCGTAATAATAATTATGGTATAAATAATATAATTTAAATATAATTATTGTGAGTTGAAAATATATGTGATGTAAGTGCATTAATAATAATATATAATATTAATCATAGTGTTAGTGATATTTAGGATATATACATATAATGATCTAGAGTAATGATAGTATAGTATTAATAATAGTAGTGAATCTATATTCTTAATCTATCTTCTAGATTTATAAGTTAGTAGTATTTATTAGTTGTATATTTTTTTATATGTATTTAGCTTATGTATAATTATATCAAATTATATTGTGATATTAAATAAATATATATATATTTAATATATAATATAATATATATTTATATATATATAGTATATATATAATATATTAATATAATATATATACTCATATATATCTTTTGAAAAGCGTGTGTTAAGGTTATCTCTGTCTAAGTAATAATATTATTACCAAAAATACTTGATACTACTAAACTATATCTATAAATATTATATTATATATTACCAGACCTAAGATAGATGAGATAGTGCGTTATTAAATATATACTAATATATGTAATATAATATCTCATTTAATGTTTTAATAATATATTAATTTTATTTAATTTAATATATATATAACAAGCTAAGCCGATAGTTCTCTCCAGCCTGTTAGAGCACTCCGCTACCCAACTAATATAACGAGGTCCCAGAGTTTCGCAAATTAGTCTGTAGGTGTGTAGAGTAAGTGTGAGGTATATTTACTATTATCCATTGAGGGGCTTGGTACTTTACTGCTCACTAGCTTTCGGACGTTATAAGTGAGTACCACCTCCTTCCTTGATTAGTAGTGCTCTCATCTGCCTCAACTGCTGATAGTTATAATGACATGATAGGTTTAGTAATATTAGTTACTGTTAAGAAAAAATTAAATATATAATATATTAATATCAGAGGTGTTTTTACCAAAAATATCTAGTAGTAATATTGAATATATATCATACTCCTACAAACTATAGTATAGTTCGAATCTTCTTAGCTACACTTAGGTGAGTTATTCCCCTTGAGTTTGAGTTATGTCTCATTTGGTAAGTACATTATAGTCTGTAACAAATTGTATAACGTCATAATAGAGGATAGTGACATTAATATAGTATTATTTTGATTTATTTTGACCTTAGTTTCTAACTAAACCGTGGTTATGGCTCAGTTTACATCGAAATATATAATTTCTAAGAAAATTAGTAGCTGATAAGTTTATATAGTGATAAGTGATCATATACGTAGTTCTTAGAGACACTACTTTTAAACTACAATACCTTTTTTCACCATCGTCTCTCTCAATTGAGAATAAACCATCCTAGCAGAAATCTGCAATATCACACTATAGGCTCTATTTTCAGGTGAATCATGCGAAAGACTTTATAGAGCCTGATCGAACACCAATAGCTTAGATTTTTCAAGTGATAAGGAGTAATATATATATAAGCGTTTACAAAGTATACTTCTCCGCATCTCTATCTAATCCATCGAGTTATGCGAGTGCGATACTACCTCTACACTCCAACTACATTCTTCTGGTCTCTCTCGGCTAACTTCAATTTATATCTACAAATAATAGTGTCGGACCATACACTCTGAATAATCCTCGTAAGTGTTATAGATAAAGTTTATCCAATTTCGGCCAAACAAAGCAGTTGATACAGGATTGGGTAGGCTCTAAACGTTGAGTTTATTTTTCTGCTTCTATATAATCTGCTGGTGATATATTATATATATAATATATTAATTAATTGAATTAATATATAAACTTCAATAAACATGCTAAGACAAAATTTGACTGCTGAATAGTTAGTTTTCTCAATCTTACTGAAATCGTCGCTTATCTTCACCTATAATACTAGGAATAATCAACCACACCTCTTTCGTTGTTGATAAGAATAATATTTCATTGTATACTATAAAGAAAAACATTTAAACTTAATATGTACTCATTTAACAGTTCTAACCTCCCACTATTACGGGCGTCTTGATTCACCTGTGAGCGCGTATTCTATTCTCTCGTACTCCCTATATACCTCTTCCTCAATTTAAAATTATAATATTCCCCGGTGTGTTTAGATAAGGGTGCGGAATCTTACTCACACTAAAGAAAAAATTTCATAACGTGCTTATATTATCGTGAGAGCATATACAGGTATTGAACTCATGTCTACAGCTTAACAAGACTTCTCCAAGAATAGTTTCTTAAAAATTATTGAGTAAAAAATCTCTGTAGTATAAAAATTAAAAAATCAACAGCTCAGTGATGATTGACTATATTATAAAGGTGACGGTATTGGCATTTATAATGAGCAATTTATAAAGATAATGTATTATTCTTTCAATTTAAAGTGGGTATGCTTCGGATTTATTTTGTAGGTAGTTATTAGCACCTCGCATTATTATTATATTATCCCAATATATTATTATTAATAATCAATATATAATTAGACATTTATTTCTAATAGTTAACCATGCTCAAGATTATCTTAATATATAATATATTTATAAGTATTATATAATATATTCTCTATCAGTTAATGAATGGGGACATTTTGGCTAAATATTATTATTATAAGTACGGAATAATTATATTATTAATAAATATATTAATAAGGAGTAATATTAGAAAGGTCATATATACTTAGTATTGTAATTTTATATTAATATATATATATAGAAGAGAGAGAGAGAGAGAGATGAGAAGAGTAAATTAATAGGAAATTAGGTTAATGGAAAGAACGTAAGATTTCACTGAAGTAGCCAAGTTATCTATAAGTAATATTCATATTTAAAATTTTATATAAAACTCATGTCAACACTATGTTAAGATGTATTCATTTATTTGTATATATTCTGCACAATACTTTTTTTTATTTATTTTTTTTTTTTTTTTAAATTGAAAAATTATAAGTTTTATTGGTATAGTTGTGCAGCTTGGACAATTGAAATATGTATAATAATCGTAAAAGTTTTTATAGTTCAGCCCATCAAGTTACTATTACTTAAACAATACATAACCTATATCCCCTCCTCTTCATATAAAAAAAAAATAATAAAATAAAAACTCTATCACATTACATAAAATCATAAACCTAAAAATAAAAAAGATAAATTTTTGAAATAGTGAACGACCATTTGAGAAACATTAATTTGCTCTAGCATCAATAATACCCTCAATTTGTAGGCCATTACTGATGATAATGACTATTAATATTACCAGTACTATAATTAGTTTAGAATATAATATTATATATATATATATATACATAATTATACTGTGGAGAAATGAGAGTAGGGAGGGTCGCGAATGGGTGTGAGGATAAGTTAGGTCTATGGGTGGGTAGTTTATTGAGTGAGGGAAGTCTCCTTAGATATAAGTGACAGGAAGAGCGAGAGTGCATAGTTATAATTTAAATATGGATGAATTTTATTCTATGTAATATAGGTTTTTATTTATCCGTTTCTCGAGGAGCTCAATAGAGATGATGTATGATTATAGGTAGAGGAATAATAATTAAAATAATATATTATAATATTACTTTAAATATATATTAATTATATAATTAATAGATATATATATATATATATATTATTATATAATATATATATATAAAATATATATATTAAATATTAAGTATATAATATATATATATTTAATATAACCCAAATATGCTCATGTACTATATATATTAATACACTAAACACTCAAATCACAAATGAGATTTTTATAATATATATACTCCATATTTTCTACTTAAAATTTTAAAAAAAGTGGATCTCGTAATTTTAAGCTATTCTTCTCTAAATTCATACTATCCAGTATTAATTATGGTATTTTCTCTCTCACATGTATATTTCATTCTTTCTCCTTTTTCTCATTATAATTGACGTGATTTATATTAATTATTTATAATTCTCAATGGCGTAATCTAATACATATAATTTATTATTGGATAACAATTTCGATTCTTATATATTTAGGTGAAATCAGTAGAAAAATCATTAATTATAACAGCTTAAATAATATATTATAATCAAAAAGATTATATATAACTACTAATAAAATAAATATAAATAGATAAAAGTATTATATTATATAATAATTTTGCAATATATAAAAAATTGCTTTAATATAGTATATGTATATAATATATATATATTAATATTATATTTAATATATTAATTATATTATATTAATAATATATATTTAATAATTATATATATATATATGATATGCATCTATGTATTGATTAGTATATTAATGAGATAAGAGAAGGCAATATGTCGCTCCCGAGGCGACGAGAATTGCAATACTCCATCTGGGTCAATATTTATGTGTATAAGTAGTTAATAATGGAGTATACCCGAAGTCACATAGTCTCATAAGTAGTGAGTTTTAAGGTCGCTCCCATTGCGTTCAATATCTCACTTTTTTTACCTATACACTATGTAGATTAGGCTCTCATTTATCTAAACTATACACAATAGTTTAACCTAATTATCTATGATACTCAACCTCATTTTTTTCTCCTGTGCTTATAGAAAATAACAATGAGTAATACATCTAAATATAATTTATTATATATATGGTCATATTAACAGAACTTATTAATGAGTACCTCGAGTAAAGGATTAGTACTAATTAGAGATGCGGTTTCAATAAGTATATATTAATAATTCCTTATCAATCCAATCCATTCACATTTCTCCTATATCACTCACATTATATACCACCCATCCCACTCCACCATCACCACATGGAATTTGTACGGTTATAATCTAGGTATGAGTTTGTACGCGGTTTCTAGGTGCCGTACTTAACTCAGGAATGCCGGGCTTAGTGACTGTGATATGTTAATACTAGGGTTTTTTTCTAATTACTTATAAAATTATTCATGTTAACTAAACCTTCGTTGTTTCGAATAAATTCTATATTTTTCATAAAATATTTGTTGATATATATCACTATTACATTTTCTCTATAGTCTAATTCAATATATATAGGTTACTTTATAAACTCGTTAAAACTCATGAGATGCTTATTGAGTACGTTTCTGTACTATGACATAAATCTCGCTACTCTCTGAATATTAGAAACTCAATCTTACTTTTCTGTTCACTCTCATAGTGTTTTCTATCTATAATAAAGGTGTATATAGTTATTGTCTTTCGAAACTTTTAATCCAAAAATATTTTTAATATTACTTATAATAATATAAACTATCCTCAATAATAATATCATATGTAGTAATAATATATATTATTTTCATACCCCTTTACCTTATTTATGCTTAGTGGAGAATGTCTGATGTGTGTGCTAATATTTTCTAGGCATATAGATGTTCTAGAAAGTTGATTAATATATTTGAAATACTCTATGTTATCTCTTTATTCTCTTGTCTCTGTTCCTATGGTGTCTCTCTCTAACATATGTACCATCATATAGTCTCTCTATCAATATAGCCTAATTTTATTCTTATTAATTTATCTCTGATTCTATTTGAGAATATGCAATGGCTCGCGCACCGCATCATTTGATCGGAGCAAAACAGATAAGGCCTACAATCGGTCCGACGAGTTGCATTTTATACTTACTGATAGATGATACTATTCTCTCAAAATATTATATTTCTAGGTAGGAAGATGCTAAATTGCCTTCTACGTATCGTAGATGAGTATTAAAATACAAATTTAGCTATAATAGATAACAGAAATATATCTACAATACAAAACACTAATATATCTATAGATTAAAGCACAAATTTAACTAAAATAAAAAAACAGGAGCTTATCTACAATAGAAAACAGGAACTTATCTAAAATAAAAATGAAAAAAACATATGAAAAACCTTTATTTATCTAATCGGACAACTTTATCATTCTTCCTGTGAATTGTTTTGTGTCTTGGATTTTATCTACAATAGAATATAGGAACTTATCTAAAATAAAAATAAAAAAAATGAAAAACCTTTATTTATCTAATCGGACAACTTTATCATTCTTTCTATGCCTTGTTTTGTGTCCAGGAATTTATACGGTTACTAGTATTATAACTTCTTAATTTAGATTTCCCATTAGGGTTAAATTAGACTATGGCTATTTCTCACTAGGTGAGGTAAGGTATATCCCCTGTTAGGGGGTAAATGTGAAATCCTATATACCCCTAAGTAAGTGAGATAGAAGTTAATAGTTCCCTCGGATAGTGCTATTTAGCTGAGTTATACTAATAATAGAATATGAATGTATTTTCTCTTCTTGTATTATATATGTCAACATGGTTTGGACAGATAGGTGTTATCAATATATCCACTAAGTTGTGCCTTTCTCCACTTTTCAAGATTACTCTTATATATATTTAAATTGTTCTAGTAAAACAGTCTATCAAAAAACATCAAGTGAAGCAGTTTTGATGAGCGAGTGTTTGGCGATTTATCGTATGTGCTTTCAATTCGCAACAAGAGGGTAGGCCTCTAAATCTTACTTTCTCCTCTCTCTCTGTCATGACTTTCCTTCTCACGTACAACCTCTTCTCCTCCTTCTCATGGTACTGTGCTCTCTCTCATCGCACATCTCATCTCTCTCGGGCGATAACTTTCTCGCTTCTCTCTTCTTTCTTCTGCCTTCTCACGAATTTCAGCGATCTAGCTTCGATATTGCTTCAGTATGAAAACATTAATTCATATCTCGCCTTCTCCGTTATAATTGTCATATGACCCAGTATATGAGATTCAAATATTTTATCCTCTTGCTCGCATTATTATAATAAACTCTATTATATTCTCTCTTATCCAAATGCAATTATAACCATAACATGTTTGTCATCTTCGTCCACATTGACACTTTCTGGATACTGTGTTGACCTCTAAATAAGAGTGCTTAATTAAACTCCTAACTATTAATGATATCTTATATCACTCTTATATTAATTCAAATATTACTATATTAAGAAAATATAATTATCCGTAAAGTCAATCAAACTTTCACAATTACTACTTCAATGAGACAAACCTATAGAAGTTCTATACTGCATACTAACACATTCGTCTTTTAGATAGATAATTCCGAGGTAGATGCATTCATAATTAACTAATTTCAAATAATTTACTAAACATATAATCCTAATTATCCAATAAATAATACATTAATTTATCATCACTAATAGAGTGAATTAAATATAATTTATACTATAAAAAATTGAATTAATTGATATCTATGAGACTCTCATCTAGTAGACTTTATTTATATGACAATTAAGAAGACGACTCTCCTAATGATATTCTCCTATGGTACCTTTAAAAACTAGATGTCTTCCAATCCATTTCAATAGAGTGATAGTCCTTGATATAAGTTAAATCATATTTTTCTTAATAACTTTCGAACTAAATCACCTACTTGAGCTTTCGCCTGTCACTTCATCATATACTTTTCTATACAATTCGGAGCGTATCCCTTATACAAATAATAGTGACTCTCACCTGCCATCTCCACTCTCATATATCTATAGTTCGGAAATAAATAAGAAGACTTCCATACTCTTTCACATGCTCTATTTACTCTATCAACATAAATACCAATCGTCGTTAAACTTTGTTGAATTTCTTGATTCTCTATTATTCCACGATTTCTAGAGTGTGTGATCCTATAAAAACATATTCAATTGAGGGAATACTTTCACGGATCAATTCTAATATCAATTTATAAATCCATTCTAATTGATAGTCTCCCGTACGGCTTATCAAAGGAAAGCGACTACCGTGAGTGTGTGCTATTGTTCTAAGAACCTTGCAAGCTCGCCTTCTCTCCCGCTAAGATTTATAGTATATTTGTTCCTAAAATTTTCCTCTTTTATAAGATTAAAGTTTCCGTTGAGAAATATTGCTCTTTTGTTCATTTGGGGTTTGGATATATCGATCATATGCTCTACAATGAATAAGAGTCGCAACTCTCTCGAATGTCTATATATATTTCGAACTGAATGGTATCTCACAATCTTTACGATATATCTTATCCCTTTCATCTTTGAGGCGAACTCTCTTGCGTCAAGTTTTACACTTATTCCCTGTCACTCATACTAAAATTGCTCTGTTGTAATCTGCACACCTCTCGCCTATATCCGCATACAAAAATACATATAAAAATTATTCTCCTAAAAGTGCGAACTCTCTTTGATAAGGTGGCACATATTAAAAATCACGATCCCTACACCTTACATTTAAACTCCCTTTTCTCAATCTTATATGAGTTTTAGAGGGAGCGTTAGACTATCCACAAATCAATCTATTTAAGTCGAGGGTAAAGCGAGTGGCTGTATCGCTTTGGTGGAGCCAACAGTATAACCGTTGTTTTGGGATTTCACAGAGTGATAATAAGACAAATAGCGGACGAGCAGTGTGATGCTAGTGTGAGAAAATTTATATCATATTTTCTTTGAAAAGTTGATATTTCCATAATTTATATCTATTTTATTGTGTGTAACTGTGTGCTTTTTCGTTATTTCTCTTTAATTTGATTAAGTTTATAGATCTTTTTAATATCTGTGCTTTGGATCAGTCGAAATTATTAACTCAAAAAAGTTACGCCCGGTTTATTATTAACTCTAGCGCAAACCGCTCTCGGTAGGGCTCCAGATTACAAAATAGCCAGCTGAAAATGAGAGCTACTCACCTATATAGATATATATCATATAAGAAATACTCTATATATCGTAATGAGTATGTGTATTAGGACACCGAAAATAACAATGTTTGTTTTCAATGTCGAAAGAACTCTATATCCTAGAACCTTCACATATACATATTGACTTATAATCTCCCACACGTCAGATATTTAATATATAACAATACTCTGTGCAAGAGAACAACACAGAGCTTCAACCGTATATGATAATCAATATCCTTTAAGTTATATATTTATCAATATTTTATTTTTATTTAAGCTAAAAAGAAGTAATTTGCTGCAAATCATGATCATATTTTTTGAGATTTAAAAAAGAGCTTTTAAAAAGAAAACAAGGGCATTGTACTCGACTTGAGTTTGCCTTTTGTGAATAATGAGCTTGGGGGATTCAGGGTTTTGGGTACATTGTAATCTTGTGTGCTGAGTAGGTGTAAAGTTATGGAATCTTTGATGGTGTATTGCAATAACACATACTTTTTGTAGTTCCTACTCATATTAACTCTCGGATCTTTAAACAACGGGTTCTAGAACTTTATATATACAGAAGAAAGAGTCGCTATCCTGAGTACATCTAACTCTCTCTACATATCTATCTTCTCTACATCTCTCTTTCGTGTCGTCTCTCTCTCATCTTACTCTCTCTCGTCTCTCTCTCTCTGTAAGCGTCGTCCTCCGTGATCGGACATGCACCTCCTCACGTCATTCGGATTCGATGACGTAGCATACACGCACTATTCTACACATAAAAGATAGTTTCTCACTCCCTTCTCTCTCAATCAAGAGCTCTCCCTCAGAGCCCTAGACTCTTAACCTCTGATGCTCATATCGCTCTGTGCATCATTTAATCATGTCCTCGGTAATAGTCAGAAAATCCTCCTCGTCTCGTCAATGCGTACTTTTTTCTCAAAGCTATACCTTATATTTTGATTTTTTCCCCGTCTCATATTCTCAACAGAACATACTTCTTTAGTTCACTGGTGATTCTTCTCAGCTTCTCATTCGGATTCCGATGACGTCGAGTACTCCTCCAACTGTTGCTCGAATATTTAGAGCTAGACTTATTGCCTCTTGACATTTCCAGCCGATCAAGGGTCGATACATCATACCCTCAAAGTCATACTAGTGAAATCATCTCATCTACTTCCTCTCGTCTCTCTCCCTCTGTACTTATATTAAGTCCTGTACTATAGCGCAGCTTAATAAAAAAATTCAAAAAACACTTACTTACTATATATATATACAATACTTATATACTAATATATAATTATATATATATATATATATATAATATATAATAATTAATAATATATATATATATAAATACTAATAAGTATATAATATATATTTAAATATTATATATATACTATAATACTATGTATATTAAATATTAATACTATATATATATAATATTCCGGAAAGGGTTTGTAGATCTCTATTTCGTATATAGTCTTCTTATAATTTTTTTTATTTTTTTTACTATCGTATATATTGGTTGTTACTTTTCAAAATTCTATTTAACTTATCTAGCTCTCTACCCGCTCAACATGCGTACGATCACACGACACACATCTAAGGTCCAACATAATATATTATACAATTATATTAACTAATGGTTTAATATATGATTCAATAATAATTTCAAACATTTACTGATTGATTAAAAATATATAATATATATACAATGATTATTTTTTATCCTGTCTATATTTAAATGATTTATTTAATTATTTTTAGTTTAAGAAAGAAAATTTAAATGTATTAATGAGCAGATTAAAATATAATATAATATATTAAGGTGCCTATAATAATAAAAGGGTTTAGGATAACCATATCTAGTATGTTGGTGATTACATGAACTCTACCACAGCAGCATAGTGAAGAATAATTAAAACCACTAAATAGCTTAAGACGAATAATTATTATGGGTGTATAATATGCACTACCCTACATTCCCAAGTACCTTAACAAAATTATCTTATGTGGTGAGACCACAGTAATCTATAAAAATTAAAAAGAAGAGATAGAAATACTAATCAGGGATAAATGCAAGCTATGAAAGGCAGAAGGTGCGCAAATTGTGGTGTGGTGAATAACCACAGGAAGACGTCGACAAACAATGAGAACATTCTGTCGAGGGTTCCGGCCGGACGCTCTCGCAGAGAATATTCTAAACACGATTTATGAGGAAAGCAAAGTCACAAGGCACCTAAATTATGAACCATTAATTGTGCAGCGGATTCGGTGAAGGAATCGGCGAAGATATCAACTCCCTCAGGCATCTGCAATTCCGTTGTGCCTCTCACAGTAGGAACCACGACGAACATCACGTGTTCGTCCATTTACCAATCCGAAACGCACTATTTTACACTTATATTAAACTTAATTGAGAAGAAATTATAAATAAAAATAAAAAATATATATTTATATATTAATATTATCAATATCAATATTAAATAATCTTATATACATTTATAAGAGTATACACAAGCCATCATTCATAGTAAACATATGTAGAAATAATCTATCATCGCAGGGAATATCTGTGAGGAAGTCCCTTAATAATAAATAAATATAGGTATTTTAAATTATATAAATAAATATAAAATAAGTATAATATAATATAATAGGTAGATATGATTCTTATTTGTTAATTTATTCTCTATATATATATATATTATTATAGAACTAGAGTGAGAATAAACCTCAATACTAAATAATAGAGCATAAATAGATTTACCCAAGATATACGTATTATTAGTATAATATATATACGTAGATTAATATAATGATGTATTTAAGTTTGAGGTGAGTATATGAGTATAGTATATCTTATCAATTACCATATAATATAAAATATATATAATGAATATAATTATTGCTATAATGTTACTCAGAGTGAGATACACTTACCTAAAATCAATCTGAAAAAACATAATTAGATATTATTTATTTGTAATATGTCAAGCAATATAGAGTATTTAACAAGCTCCTAATTCGCTAGTATCACCGTATATAATAAGATATAGCATGAGCTAGATTACATTATATAATACTTTTATCTCTTTGGGTAAACCTAAAATATACAAATTAATTCTTAATATTTCCTTATATAGAATAAATATTTTGTAATAGAGAATTATTATTTCAATTTATCATGATCTATACTATATATATTTATGTATAATAATCTATATATATACATATAGCTAATGATATTAATTATCTACAGCATTAAATGATATATTATTCTTCTTAAATGGTAATAATTATCTGTATCATAGTAATATATCATATTATCACTACAAGATATTAATAGTGAAGATAGTGATCATAATAATTAATTATTCAAAACGAGTCATTTATTTCTTTAAACTTATTTAAAACTATATCTAGTGATATATATATATATATATATCATTAACCATGCAGAAAGATTTAAAATAAAAATTAATGTGAACTGTTTGAGTACTCCATTGACAAGTATTTCCTCAAGGTTTCTCATCTAATATGTGAGTAATTTATAAAATATCATACTATTAATATTAGATAATTTTTGTAAAATATTATGATGAATAATTGTAGGATAATTTCCTCCTAACTCTAAAAATTACACATTATAATATCCTTCGGGTATATTATATATAGTATAATGGATCATATTAATAAACATGAAATTGATAAATTGATTTAGGCAAGTATATATTATTATAATTATACAAATATATATTTTCTTATATTATAGTTTTTATTTCTATATATATATTAATGTAACTTCTAATAATTATAATGATAAAAAGATAGTATCCTTATTTTCTCATATATATAATAAAACATGATAGTCATAGTAATTAATTTAATAAAGACTAATGTATAAGAAATTAATTATGTATTATATATACATTTTTATCATTTACCTAGGTTTTTTTAATTTCAAAATGTTATAACTTATAATAATATGAAATATTATAACAAATATATAACACTCTATGAGAGCGTTGTCGAAGAAGAGTTTCTTCGACAAGTATGCGTCTTGCTATTAGTCCTCACATACCTTATGCCATATTATACAAGATCGCTTTATTATGCCATCGAGACGTGGTATCCAAAAGAAAGGCGCTCTCGTTGATTCTAGAAAAGATGAAGTTGGAAAAGACCTCTGCAAGTTGTTAATATAGAACAATCCAACATTTAAGCTTTGTAACCTGGCGTAGCTTTGACACACTCCACCAAATACTTGAAAATAGTTCTGGAAACAGTACGTACTTTTTGTCAATACCACAAGGGCGTGTCCCATTCGACATGCATTCCTGGCACATACTATAAGGCAAATAATCAATTATTAATTCAAGTGCAAATAATTAATACTTCTCAGAATAGTGGTAATGAGAAAATCTTCCTCACACGAACCATGAAAAAGTAATTCCTCAAAGAGCTATATTTCAGAGGCCCACCTTAGCTACTCATGGATTCTCTATGAGAGCAGGATGCAAATGTACCTAGTACTTTATTGAATTATAAGATAATAGTCCATGACCAAAAAGAGCGAATGTTTATAGTTGTCCATAGGTGATGATCAGGTTGAGTGAAACCGTCGAGAGAATGATTAGTTGAGAGAGAGATAAAAATAGAAGAGAAGGAGCATTCAATTTTGGAGAAGAAAGATTTGTGAGTAAGCAGATGATATCAATGAAGCTTTGTGATAAAATATGTTTTTAGTTAACTTACAAGGAATTTGACCTTTAGTGTGTACTCGACCCCGAGAGGAAAAATATATCCAGACTTTCTAATTTTCTTAATGAAATAAAGAGGGAGGCCAGAACTGACTTTAAAGGTACAGAGAAATCGGAATGAGGAAGGCTTGAAATGACTGTTCTAGTAAAGAACAGATATTCTGAGCAAGCATAAATATGAAGGAGAGCAATTGCGATTAGAGTGGTAAGGAAGAATATGGCGAGAAAGTGAGTTAAGTCATCAGATAATGTCAACCTTTTGTGCTGTCACAAGAGGTAGAACAAATTTCTGACCGATATGCTGTCATGGTAAACTTCCTTGATTTTCTAGTAATGAGGATGACCTACATACCCCATTAAAAATCAAACCAAAGCTCTAAGTTACAATCCCAATAGTCCCTATAGGAAGCACTTAAAGCAAACAATCCTCAAATCCTCACTAAAACCCACAGGAATTCAGATTAACTAACGTAATATTTTGATAAGGAGGATAATTTTACAGTCACAAAAAACTTTTCAATTCATACCTCATTTTCCTCAGGAGAAAAATCATGATCAAATGATTCATCACAAGTTGTCATTTCTACTTTAAGCATATCCGAAAGCTCACTTTTTATTTCAACTTCTGGCTTAATATCCATAATCTTTCTTACTTTAAGCATATCCGAAAGCTCACTTTTTATTTCTACTTCTAGCTTAATATCCATAACCTGAAATATTAAAAAAAAAAATAAATAAATTTATTATTAAAACCCCAAATGTGGTATTGAACAGCATTTGGTCTGGTCAAAAAAGAAAGGTTGCTCACAAATATCTAAAACAAAAAACATTTGAAGATAAATGGATTGGGCAATGTGGACCTATAGAATGGCAGCACAGAACTTCAGATGGAATGTTAAATCACTTGAATATAATAATCATCATTAGCTAAAAGTTAAAACAAAAAAATAATAAGAGAATTTGAAATCATTCCAACCAATACTGCCATGCTCAGGAATATGAAAAAGTCTTGCATTGAATGTGATAGTGTTTAGAAATTTAGAAATACACAGATGCCAATTTGAACATGTTTTGTAACTGATAAATAATAAAGTAAAAAACAATGTCATAGTAATTTTCATTTATACTTTTCCTATAGTGCCATCCTACAGTAACATTTAAGGAAAAAGAACTTTAGAAAAATATAAAATACATTCCTCTTGTTCCAAACGAGAAAATAGATGTTAAATTAAATCTTTTATTGTGTTAAAAGTCAATAAACTGACGCTAAAGAAGTCCAAATACAGGTCAATAAACTTACATTTTTTTCAGTTTTGGGTCAATTAACAAAAATTAACGATTTTTTTTTCCAGCCCTGAGCTCTATATCCACATTAATTTCTGATCAAAGAAATATATTTGTATTTATTTTAAATTTTTATACATAAGGAAGAAATCCCACAGGAACCTCAAGTGTTTTAAAGGGAAAAATTCCACAAGTTCGTCAAGTGAGATAAATGAAAGACAATTCAATATTCGCTCTTTTCTCACTTTCCCAATGAAAAATGTAGGAAAAAAATATTAAAATATCTTTATAACATGATGAATCATTGTCATTCAGGAAAGAGAAAAATGTTTTATTTTAAAAAATAAATATTTTAATAGAGAAATAAAAAATAAAAATATAAAAAATTGAAATGAAATTAAGAATGAAATATATGGGGGGAAAAGTATTAAAAGAATTTGAAAATAGTAATAAATATATAATAAAATAAAAGGATTAATAGATAAAATGAAAAAGTTCTAAATGTATTAATAAAATAATAATAAGTTTTATTAAAGGCAACAATATTTATATGAAAAAATTTATAGCGGATTAATAAAATTAAAATTCAAATTACAAAAATGAAACTAATTTCATTAGTGGCAAGAATTAGAAATGAGGATTAAAATGAAACAATTCCAATCGAACTCAGAATCAACGCCCAAATAATTTTAACAATAATAATGAAATAACAAAGGCTACAGTTATATAATAAACAGTTTATCAAACCCATATTTAAAAGCAACAATCAACAAAGTGGATCGTTAGAATTAATCAGAAAATGCTGACTCAAAAGTAAATTTTAAACTTCGGTCTCATTTAAATATATTTAGATATAAAAGGATTATGATACTTATAAGTTAATGAAAGGTATATAACTAAAGATAAGTTAATTTAAAGCAGGACAATTCCTATGTAATAATTAGAACTTGATAACTTAATGAACTTAAGTAAGAATGTTAATAAAAACTTTTTTTTATGGAAGTATTCTAATAGAATGAATGTCATAGGAGAAGGTAAAGTTGATATATATATTTAGAATTAGAAAAAAGATTTTGATATTTTCTAAAAAAATAAGGATGATGAATTAAAAAAACGAAAATGTGGTATAGGTGGACTTGTATATGGTTGGATTAAAGAGTGGTTGCTAAATAGAAAACAGTGTGTACAAACTAAATGGCAATAAGTCTTAATGGGAAATAGTGAAGAGTGAGTTTAATAAAGGGTAAAGTGTGATTTAATATTTTTAGAGAATATTAATGATTTAGAAAGGGGTAATTAAAAATATATATTTTTTCGATGATAATAAAAATGGAAAAATGAAGATAGGAATAGTGAAGGATGTTATAAAGATTAAAATAATCGATATTGATTAAAACTTCTTGGGTGGGAAGATAAGTGGAAAATGAATTTTAATTAGAAAAGTTAAACAAAAAAAATATTTGGTAAATGAAATAGGCTTCTATAAGTCTCTTAATGGTAGACATTAAAATTGAGGATTTTGAAAAAAAGAAAAAAATAAAGTTGTTCATTATAAGAAATAATTTGAAAGTAGGTAAAATAAGTGATTGGATGAAAAATAAAGAATAATTCTTGGTAAATAACAATAGAAAATGTTGTTTAAAAAGAATAAGAAAGGCAATAAAAGTAAAATGTATAATAGATATGTTAGGAAAGTATTTGAATACCTGCGAGGTTTGGGAAATTATTTAAAGAAAGAATTAGATATTTAGAGAGAGTGCAAAGTAGATAAATAATGATGATTTTTTGGGTTGATGGTAGAGATAGAGGAGAGGTGAAGGAGTAGGAAATGCTTCGTATTGTAGTATTAGAGATTTACGGGAAATTTAACTAAGTAATGTAAAAAAATATTAAATTATATTGGAGAAAGTCAGAAGGATAGAGATTTAAATAGTGTATAAATAAAAATTTATTATTATCGGAAAATAATAGAAAATTAGAAGAAAGATATTGAAAGAGAAAATTATAATAAAGCATTCTTTGATAAATAGGGTTGTTAAATTTTGGATGGTTTGAAAAAAGGAGGTTGTTTGAGTGTGAATAGATTGAAAATATTAAAGAAAGTGTTGGAATAGGTATATGGATGGGTGGGGTACCATATAATATATTTAGATGAAGAAAAATTGAAGGATTTTACTTAAACTGATTTCAAAGTGCAAACTTGCAAGTTTTAGCATAAGTTAGTTATAAGGTATGTGAGATGGTTTGGTCTGAATATATAATTTTTTTTTTTTAAATAAGAAAAAAATTGGTGGATTTTAGTTAAAGGAATTTGACAAGCCCTAGGGTGATTTGGTGGATTTGAATGAGAGAATGTTTGGTTAGTGTGTTGAATGGGAAAGTATAGTAGTTGAGATGTGGGATGGGGAATGTATATATATTTATGATGTTATGATTATATTTTTTTGTATGTATTTTTAAGAAAAGACATTTATATTTTATATATATAATATATAATATATATATATATATATATATATATATATATAGCTATAATATATAATATATATATACTATATATAACTATATAAAAATATGAGGTTAATGAGACTTAAAAAATTATTGTTTTTGATTTTTTATAATTATATTGTGGTATATTTATTATTAGTAACTAATTAAGACTGATTCATTAATTAATAGTAATTTGAAAATATTAAAAATTAAATACTACCGTACCAAAACTGCTTATTTTGAATGAGAGAGAAAAAGAATTTTAGGTGATTTAAAAGTAGAAGAATTTAAAGTAGAGATAAAAAATAAGTTTTTGAGGTAAAATCAAATTTTTATTGAGGTTTTAAAATATATAAATTATTATGTATACATTAAAAATAAGCATAAAATGAAATTTGATTTAAATGGGTCATAACGACACCAAGAACATCATACTGCTCTTTGTCCCATTTATAAAAAGATCGAAATCAAATCATAAAAAAATGAAACAACCCGAACCAACCCCCACCATTACACATAAACACCCCCAACGGACAAAACCACCGGCGAAACAACACAAGACATCACCCACCCAAGAATTAAAAAACATCCCTTACAACACCCCGCCACGAGAGAGAGGATGACTAGACGAAGATACGGAAGGAGAGGAGAGAGAGGGGAGGGGGAGAGAGAGAGGAGGAGAAGAGAGAGAGAAGAGAGAGCATGTGTGTGTGTGTATGAGAGGACGAGAGAGAGGATCAAGGAGAGAGAGAGAGAGACGAGAGAGAGAGAGAAGAGAGAGAGAAGAGAGAGAGACGAGAAGAGAGAGAGAGAGAGAGAGAGAGAAGAGAGAGAGAGAGAGAGATGAGAAGAGATTGGACGAGAGGAGGATAGGATGAGGACGAGAGATGAGGGAGACGAGAGAGAGATGAAGAGAGAGAGAGGAGAAGGAGAGAGAGAGCCTGATGATTTTAGACGATGACGGAGACGGAGAAGGAGTAGGAATTCAAAAATCTTATAGACTACACATACAGAGCCACAAGACATATAAAAAAAGATGAGAGAGAGAGAGAGAGAGAGAGAGAGGAGAAGAGGAGAGAGAGAGAGAGAGAGAGAGAGAGAGAGAGAGAAGAGGAGAGGAAGAGAGAACGAGAGAGAGAGAGAGAGAGAGAGAGAGGGAGAAGAGAGAGAGAGAGGAGAGAGAGAGAGAGACGACAGAGAGAGAGAGAGAAGGAGAGACGAGAGGAGGAGAGAGAGAGAGAGAGAGAGAGTGAAGAGAGAGAGAGAGAGGGAGAGGAGGAGAGAGAGAAGAGAGAGAAGAGACGGAGAGAGAGAGAGATAGAGAGAGAGAGCAGAGAGGAAGAGAACATTTTGGGTTGTTCACCTCTGCGCTACTTGCTTTGGCCTTCTCTTAATGAAATGCAAGTTTAGGTGCAAGGCAACTTTAGGCAAAGATTTAGAAAATGCCAGTCTATGCTACCTCTATTTACTATATTGATCTATATATATTTATTAATTTTCTAAAATCTAACATTTTTGGGGCTGCATCACCTTCTGCGTACTATTACCCAGCTTAGACCTCTCTTCAAACTGTATGTGAGGTGCCATGCCCGCTAGGGTTAGATATAGTAAAATACCGGTCTATGCGACCTCTATTTACTATATTGCATGCTAACTTATATGTTAAAACGTTTCTCAAATCTAACATTTTGGGCTGATTCACCTCTGCGCTACTAATTAAACACCAGCTTGGCCGCTCATCCAAGCTGCTATTGTGAGGCGCCTTGCCCAGCTAGGGTTAGATCATGTGCGGACAATAACGGGCCTTACCCAGAGCTGTTTATTTCCCACATTATAACTTAAAGATACACGCAACTTCTAATCTCCACCTAGTTTTCTCCTTACTCTAGCCTCATAATCCTAAGTTTGCTAATTGCTTCAAAACGCTACTTAAGCTTACTGCAAATTTTACACTGGCATGCATGAACACTCCCTAATTACATTTTTATTGTTGGTGTAAGGCCTTCTAAGGTGCTAAACTCATAGCCGATTTTGCTGATACCCTCTTCTGCTAAATATTGCGGCTCCCCGACCCTTAAGCCACAGTCTATAGGCGGCTATCATTGCTTACTTTTGCCTTGCCGCCCTTAATACTATTTTAAATTCCACTCTGCCTTGATTCCATTACCTTGGTTTGGTCAATAAATTTTTGTTTTGATAGCATTGCCAGCATTCCTGAGTTAATTGTTTAGTTTTATTTTATTTTTAAAATGGGAAAATTTTAAATTTTGAGATTCAGATGTTCACGATAGCTTCAGAACGGAAAAATGCTAGCGTGTGGGTGGAGCCTATTTCGGTGAATAATTACCGATCTGCCTTAGGTTTGGAGCTTTTAGGGCGTATCTTCTTCATTTTTATTTATTTTTATGATATGTTATATACCTAGAGTGGATCCACGCTGTTATAAATTAACCCCTCAGAGCTGAGGTCCGGCAGTTTGCTTATCAATTCGCGGAAGCCGAACGCCACTCCGCAACTTAGCGGCCTCTGCTCGATTACAAATTTCCGGGACGAAGTGGGTTGCAAAACTGGGCGCAGACAAGAGACGGGGGAGGTTGTATTGGAGACGTAGGAGTGTGGGCGAGAGCGCGAGAAGAGAACGAGTAAGAGGACGAGGGATGCGAGAAGGAAGTGGAACAGCAGGAGAGCTGCCTGATGGAAGGCAAGGCAGGAGGATGGAGAAGTGAAGGAGACGGCAGAGAAGAGGAGGGAGGGAAAGGAAAAAGTAGATCGGGTCAAGAGGGAGAGTGGTGAAAGTTTGTGAATCCGTAGTGAGATCGATTAGGGGTAAGGAGTGGAGAAGGATTGAGGAGGATGGAGAATTTGGCACAGAGGGTAAGAAGTGGGGGCGTCCGAGGAATCGGGGTGGGTTGTAGCGGGACAAGTTCGATGCCTGGACGTCCGAGGCGTTAGCCTCAAAATAGGCAGGTTTGACAGACTCGATCGAATATAACGTCGTACGAGTAGGAAGCATGTACTTGAAAGAACTTCTCCTTCGAAAGTAAAACCGGGAAGGGCGTCGTACTTGAGGTTGGAGGGATGGATACGGTGGGAGCATGCCTTGACATAGAAATGGGTACCAGGAAGAGAGATCTTCGGAATGTAAAGAGTGCACCTTTTGGCTGGCGGGTCGGAAGCAGATCTCCATGAGAGGGGGGGGGGCCGGGCCAGCGTTTCAAGCGAGAGTGAGATACAGAGGTGGGAGTCTGCAGTAGTAAGCAGCGGGAAAGATTGAGAAAAAAACTCGCCAGGCAGGCGAAGTGTAGAGCCATAAACAGTTTGGCAGGCTGAAACACTGAAAGGATCCTCCAACGGCCGTGCGTATACCCAGCATAACCAAAGGAAGAGCTTCAGCCTCAGTCCAGTGTTCAGGTTGTGGATGTGCCATTAGAGAGAGGCTTTAAGGCTGACGGCTGGAACCCTCAGCCAATCCCGTTCGAGATTAGGATTGAAGCTGGTGGTATGACATCTTCTCAAGAAACCCAGCATTGCGCATCAAATCTTTTCCAGAGGAAGGAATTCGAAAACGCGACCTCGATCCGTCGTGACCGAGAGAGGAATTCCGAACCGAGAGATCCAATGAAACAAGAAGGCTTTAGCTATAGATTCGGCAGTGGCCACAGAGAGAGGGAGAGTTTGAGATGGTCGATCAATATATCAATACAGGTGAGGGTGTAGCGCTTACCATGAGAAGGCGGAAGTGGTCCAACAATGTCGATGTGAACTCTCTCAAAACGTTGACCAGGAGGCAAGAAGGTGCCTAAGGGAGCTTTGGTATGCCTTTGCACCTTAGAACGCTGACAAAGCCATACAGGCGCGGACCCAATTCGCTACGTCGGCGTTAACTTTAGGCCACACAAAACGAGTTGTTACCAGTTTGCGTGAAGCCTCGACGCCAGGATGTGAGAGCGAATGGAGATTGCAGACGACTGCCTTTCGAAGAGAATTTTTAACGAAAGGGCGAGGATGGCCTGTTGACAGTGTCACAGCAAGGTCTCTTCTCTAATGGCCCGGAAGATATGAGCCACTGCAGCTGCTACGAGAAGAGTCCTGTTGAAGATCGATATTGTCTTGCTCCTCACACGTAGCCATGGCTACGTAAACAATGTCAGAAATGGGAGACAGAGCGTTAATTTCAATCCGAGAAAGAGCGTCAGCGGTTAAATTATCCACTCCGGAGATGTGACGTATGTTCGTCGTAAATTGCGAAACAAATTCAAGATGCCTGGCTTCACGGGGGGAGTGCCTTTCATGGCGAGAACCCACAGCAAAGGTGATTGCTTTGTGGTCGGTCAGGATGTGGAACTCCCGTCCTTCCAAAAAGTACCGAAAATGGCGAACAGCAAGGTGCATAGCAAGCAATTCCCGTCCAAAAGCACTATACCTTGTTTCGGCGGGTTGCAGCTTGCGTGAGAAGAAGGCAAGTGGGCACCATTCGCCCTTTTGGAACTGCTAAAGCACCGCACCAACAGCAAAATCGGAAGGAATATACCTGAAAATCGTTGGTGCGGTATCGTGGGGATGAACTAAAAGAAGTGGCGAGGCGAGGGTTCTTTGGAAGCCCTCAAAAGGCAGACTTTGCAGCCGGAGGACCAGTCAACTTTAGTGGTAGCTGCTTCGTGCTTAGGAACGAATGAGATGCTGTAAGCGGGCAGGAAAGGGCCTGCCGCTTGATTCAGAATCTATTGGTAGAAAGTTGCATCATTCCCAGATATTGACGAAGCTTCTTTTGGTTTTTGGGGAAGTGGGAAGGCGCGGATAGCAGCGACACGGGTCTACAAGAGGGCAAATACCTCAGCCGAGACTTGTGTGACCAAGGAACGTTCAAGCAGAGACGCACCGAATACCGCAGCTTGTAGGCAATTGAGAACGATTCCCCGGCAATATCCAGCCTACCAAAGACGGCCACGTAGCGTGAACCGGTGCTCTTCGGGAGAGGAAGGAAGCTGATAACAGAATTCTAAATATGCCCAAGCAAAAGGGAGGCCACGGAGGATAGAATCGTGAACCTCTGGAAGGGCACTTGGCTGCATTATTTCAAACCCGAAATGGCATTCTTTTGTATACTCAAAGAGGCCAAAAGGGGTGAACTTACAGCATAGTCTTGCGGAACGTTCTCCGGAGCCACGGGTATCTGATGGTAGGCTCGAATTAAGTCCAAAAAAGAAAAAATGGTGTTGCCAGACAGGTGGGAAGTGAAACTTTGTATATGCGTCACAGGGTACCTATCCGGTGTTGTGGCAGAATTCAAAGCCCTAAAATCACCACAGGGTCTCCAATCACCCGTGGTGCCCTTAGGGACCATGTGTAGCGGAGAAGACCACCAACTCTTGGAAGGGCGCACAATGCCAAGTTGCAACATGTGATCAAACTCGGCCTTGGCGGCTTTGAGTTTATCAGGAGGAAGGCGGCGAGCTTGAGCAAAGGTGGGTGGGCCAGTGGTCTCTATATGATGTTCCACAGAATGCTTAAGAGGGGTATCTGAAGAGCAAGGATGCAATAAAGAAGGAAAGTCCTTCTGCAGGATAGAAAGGAAGGGAGACACTACCGAAGATGGCGGAGCGATAGCGGAAATGCCCTTAGCTCTGAAGAACCTAGGGAACCGTGAGAGTAAAGAGAAGTATCACCGTCAACTAGACGCCTATTACGAAGGTCTACCATAAGATTGAAATGGGACAAAAAGTCAGCGCCGAGGATGGGCTGTGTCACTTCAGCGACGAGAAAAACCCACGGAAACTGGCGGCGGAGAGACAGATCCAACGTACATAAACGCTCTCCATATACCGGAATGGAAAAGTCATTAGCAGCGAAAAGTTGACGGCCTGAAAGAGGATAGCCGAGTCTTGAGAAGGGTTGTTGGGTAAAATCGAAAGGCTAGAGCCGGAATCGATCAAGAAGGCAAGTTTAGTGGACCGATCGTAGATACGAAGAACATCCTGTGTAGTAGGAGGAGAAGGAGAAAAAGAGCCAGCAACTCCCGTCGCCCCTACGACGGGTTGGCTGCTGAGTTTCCCTGCTGGAGTGAGCAGGTGGGATCGCACTTATTCGCGTCCATACCGAAGGTATGGTGATAGTAACAGTACCCATGTAAGGGTACTGGCGCTGGCGTGAGGAAGAAGCAGAAGGTGAACGAGGACCGCGAGAAGGACGAAAGTTGGAAGGAGTGCGATCACGAGAGCGAAAAGTGTTATTATTAATTGCCGCTGTAAGGGAGAGAAGGGCAGTTTTTATTTCAGCCATGCCCGTTTCGAGAACCGAAACCCGAGGTATCCAGAGCTGCCGAAGGAGGAGGTCTGTACTGCGAAAAGTGTGAAGTAGGAAGGTTAGGTGGGTGAGAATAAGAGACGGTTGAAAGCTGAGAATAGAGGCAGCAGGGACTCGGTTGACGAGAACAAGAGGAAGGAGGAAGAGTAGCCGGAGGCGATTGGTAGGAGATTGGGGAATGTTCGTTGGGCGATGAGTTGATAGTGGTGTTGAGGAGGTGCGAGAGTCGGAAGAGGGTAGGAGAAGGACGGAAGGAAACGGCGTGGCAGGGTGGGGACCAAGCTCCATCGGGTGGGCACAAGATTCTGTCTGCTGATAGCGGCAAACTCAGTGGAGACAACGTCGGGTGTATTGATTGCAGTACGCCCGTTGATGTCGAGCAGGCAATCTCTGGAGGAAGAGGTTGCGAATTATTTTCCTTCCCGTGTAGGAGGGGGAGGCCCGCCCAGCAACACCAGCATCCCTACCCATCAATTCCGAGGGTTTTCTCGTCGCCCAGTAGTGAAGATGCCTCCAAGCAAATTTCCCAATCTGTTCTCCTGGAGGAGCCAAGCGGTCGATAATAAGGGTTTTGAGCGTGTTGTAAGGGGTTGTAGAGTTTCTAGTTGTTGCCAGCCATCCCATGATTTTGAGGAGGCAAGATTTAGGATAGAGCATCACACTCATCGAATATCTCCCTTCTCGTACTTCGAATGGTCAGGAGCGCTGGGACTCAGCCAGGTTAAGAACCAAAGTCTCGGATTGTTTACGAAGAAGGTCTGCAAATGAATGCTCGCGAGGGAGTAGAAATGATAAAAGGCGTAGAAGTTGGCAGAGCGAAGAGAAAAAAAAAAAAGAGCAGAAATAAGATGTGAGCGAGGGAGGCACTTTATAACAGACGGAGGGGGAAAAAATCAAAGAAATTACAACCTTAGGAGCTAGACCAGGATTAAATGAGGGCTGTATGCGAATAATGAAATATGCCAAAATTACTTTATATATATAAAAATAAAAAAAAATGAAATTTTTTTTTTTTATTTGACGTGAGGTGTACAAGGGTTTTCCTCCAGCGACACAAGAGCTGTGTACATTACCGTTGTTGAGCGAATCACGAGAGGGGTGATAATAATAATAATAATAATAATAATAATATAATAATAATAATAATTAATTAATAATAATAATAATATAATAATATAAATAATATACAATAATACTAATAATAATAATCAATAATTAATAAGTGATAATAACAATAATATAAAAAAATAATAAATAATAATAACAATAATAATAATAATAATAATCAATAATAATAATAATAATAATATAATAATAATTAATAATAATATAATAATAATAATCAAAATGATAGGAACAAATAAAAAAAAAAATACCAGGAATGTAGCACAATTACTTATGTTTCTGTTTGAAAACAGAACTGTTACCAACAGGTAGGGTCCAACAGCCGTTAGTTTGATTACTCTGCTGACGGAGCTGGCTCTTAATGGCTGCAGCTGGACTCGTGAAGGCTGTGAAGAAAGGACTGTAGCAACGAAGACGACAGAACAGGCGACAAAACAAAACAGAATGCAAAAGATGAATTAAAATCTACCCGTTAAAAAAAACGGAAAACTGATACGTACAACGGATACAAACAGTTGACTGGGTTCGTTTGTAATACGTTTTTCCTGGCCGCTGTTTGTGCGGTGTCTTGATTCCGCCTGGGAATCCTAATCTTCACTTTCGTCACTACTGATCCGGGGCTTAGGACCGCTTCTTTTAAGGTTGATTGAGAAATGTTTTTTTATTTTTTTACAAGTTTATATTTCCTACTACAGCTAGTTTCACAAGTTAGGGTTGGACCCCTGTCCTAAAAGAAAACAAAAACAACAAAGCATTAGAACAGGGTAATCCTAGTATTACCTATTTCACATAATGATCATATCTGCAGGGAAGAATTCCTACAGAATCTGAAGCCTATGTAGAATAGTAGTACAAATGATTATTAGTTTGGGGGCTGTTTTTACTGTATATGCATTACCACAAGGCAGAAAGGATCCTCCCTGATAATACATTCGCAAAAAGCGCATATACATATGTTGAATATGATTCACACAGTACAAAGATTATTAGTTGGGAGGAACGCTTTTCATGTACTATGGCATTACACAGCGGCTAGGAGAAACGGGGATCGCGTGCCCTGAATATACATTTCGCAATTCGAAGCAGCATATACATTTTGGTATTTGGTCTTCACACAGACAGCCTATAATACATAATTAAAATTTTAGACCTATGTTGGTTGTAACTTCTTTGACTAGAGAAAGAGAGAGAGAAGAGAGGAGAAGAGAGAGATGAGAAGAGGAGAGAGGAGATGAGGAGAGAGAAAGAGAGAGAGGGATAGAGAAGGAGAGAGAGAAGAGACAAAGCGAGAAGAAAGAGAGAGATCGAATATAAGAGAGAGAGTTAAAGGAAAAAGAAAGAGATAAGAGAGAAAGAAGAAGATAAGAGGACAGAAGAAGATACTTGGAGTCATGCCCAATCATACACCTCTGACGTAACATATTTACCCAAGCTTGGCCTCTCTTCAACACCTGCTATGTAATGAGGTGATGCTCCCGCTTCAAGGGTTAGAACTATAAGACATAAATACCAGATCTATAGGCGACCTCTAATCTTACAATAATATTGAAGCTAATATAATATTTTAATAAGTTTCTAAACTAACATTTTTGGGCTAGATACCTACTGCGCTACTATTACCCAGACTTGACCTCTCAAACCATGTGAGGTGCATTTGCGCTCAGGTGACCTAGACTATAGTAAAATAATCGAATCTTATTGACGAAACCAACAAATACTAACCTAATATCAACAACCACAAATATATTTGATGCATAAAATTATATTCTAAAAGTTTCAAATCTAACAAAATATACCTATAGTTGGGCGGCGTTCACCTTCTGCCAGCTCTAATACCCAGCATATCGATGCGCGCGCTCTCAAGAATGCTAATTGTGGAGGCGCAACTGCGCCGCTAGTCTTAGATCAATTGTGCGGAAATACACGGCCTTTACCCAAAAGCTGTAATTTACACCACGCAAACTAATATATTAAAGTACACGCCGCCAACAAGTAATATATCCCACCAATACTCACCTGATTTTCTCCAAAAACAATTACATCTAAGCCTCTAACTAATCCTAGTATTGGCTAATTGCTTCCAACACGCTACTATAAGCTATACTGCAAATTTTACACACTGGCATTGCAATGAACACTCGACCTAAATATAATAATATATTATGTTGGTGTAGCCTTCTAAAGGTGCTACTAACGAAACTCTAAGCAAACCGCATTTCTGACTGATCAGCCTCATACTTGACATAAACTATTGCGGACAATCCACCGACGCCTAAGACCTAACAGTCTTAAGGTCGGCATTATCACTTTGTTACCATTTTGCCATCATGACCGCCTTATACCGTATTTTAAAATTCCACTCTGAACAATTGTTCTTAACCGATAGGTTGGTTTTACTAAGATTTTGGTAATTGAAATAAGAATTGGCCCAGCATTCCTGAAGCATTGAATTGATTTAGTTTATTATTTATATTTCATTAACAATGCGGATTTCAATGTCGCGGACATCTACAGATGTTCACATAGAACTTCAGAAACGGAAAAAAATGCTGCGTGTGGGTGGAGCGATCGGCTAAGTGAATAATCAGATCTTGACTACCTCCTATGGAGTTTTAGGCGTAATCTCTTAATTTTTATTTCTGGCATGATATAGTATATATACCATAGAGTGGTATCCACGCCTATAATATCTTGGCTCTTACGTAATAGAGGTCCGCGTCAATCAGTTATTCTTTTTAATAAATAGAATTAGGCACAGAATGAAATTAAAAAATCAATATGGAAGATTTCGAATTATTGTCTTTGAAATATCATTAAGATCGAATAAAAATTATTTTTCAGATTGTATACCAAAGAATAGGTCAAAGAATCGGTACAATCTTGCCGATTCCGATTCCGATTCCTGAAAACAGCCGATTCCTCCGATTCCGATGCCAGATTCCGATTAATCGTCCCATATATATATGTTATTACTAATATATTATATATATATATATCAATATATTATTATATATCCTTATATATATATATATATTATATATATTATATATATTAATATATATATATATATATATATATATATATATATATATAATTTATATATATAATATATATATTATGAGTTAAATGTGAAATTTTCTGACAAATAATTAAAAAAAACAAAAATATCGTTGATTAGCGAAAAAAAGTGGTCGTGCACAATCTTTTCTTATTCCAAGACTGAATATATATATTATATATATATATTATATATATATATATATATATATTAATATATATATATATATATATATTATATTATATATAATAATATATATTATATAATATATATATTATTATTATTATATATCAGGGGCGTATATATATGGGTAGGCCGGGTAAGGTAGCTCCTACCCAATATTTTTAGGTTTAAAATAAATTTAAATTAATTGTAAATTATAACTTAAATTATTAACAATTTTATATCAAAAGTTAAAAAAAGAAGCTATTTTGCAATCATAAATTAAGAAATAATAAAAATATAATACTATAATTAATAATGAATTCATTTAAGAAAAATTCTCGCTCCTCAACTCCTGGATCTTAAAAGTACAATTTTCTTTACACGGGGGACGATGACGTCATGTCGTTTTAGCAGATCAATTATAAGCGACAAGCGGCTAGTTGTCCTCTTATAATCGATAAAAATAATCGATAATACAATATGAAATTCTTTACGTTTTCTTCCCGAAATATGTACGAAATATGTCGGTTTGTGTAATAGTTTGTTTTGAAAGTAGTTGTACCTAAATCGAGCAATGAGGATATTGAATATTAATTTTATCTATAAACTTTATTTAAAGGGGTATTTAGCATTATATACAATAAAAATTAAGTGAAATAATGCCTAATGGAGTAAGTGTTAGTTTATATATTAAGAAAAACGCTTTAAAACATCTATATAAAACGAAAGCTCTATTTTAAAAAAATTGATAGGCCTAAGAAAATTACTCAATTGGCTTAATTTAAAATTAAGTAATTTGTAAAATATAATGTTAACAAGGGCTTTTCGAATAGAAATAAATAGGTTACGATTTATAAAACTTAATTAGAAATATAGTTTCGATGTTTTCTGATATTATAATTTTATATATATATATATATAAATATATTATATATATTTATATATATTATATATATAATACTATATATATCTAACTCTATATCTCTATCTATATATATATTATATCTATATATATAATATAGTATAAAACTTTATAATGTAATATAATTCTTCAGGTTCGCCCCCCAATAATATTATACCTATATATATATATATCTATATATATATTATATAATATATACTATATACATTACTATATATATACCACTAGACCTCTACTACCATCTTTAATAATACTATATATATATATATATATATACTATATACTCTAATACTATATTATATATATTAATCAATACATACATATATTATAATTATATCATATATATACTATAGTATATATAATATATAATATAAATACTATATATCTATATAATATATATTATATATATTATATATATATTATATATACTATATAATATACCATGCCGCAAAAAATTTTATGATTCGATGGATAACATGGAACTGTTTGCCAGGCACCGTAAGAGTACACTCTCTTTTTCTCACTCTATTGTATTAATAATATTTTGTTATTCATTATTTTGACAAAATATCTTGAGCGAAGGTTCGAATCAGCCCATCTAAGAAGGGGTTGTTGTAAAATTTTATTTATTTCTTATCTTATCACCCGACCACATTTAAGTACTCCTACATTCAAAAAGAAGATGCCCCTGTCCTTTGAATAAACCTCCATAAAAAAAAATGAATTTCTACATAAACAATCATATGGTAAGCAAATATTGTCATAGAGAAACAAAGATTGTGAGAAGATGTATTCTAACATAGTTTTGTGTTAGGAAGCAAAGCAATATGGTTTCTAGTGAACTTCACCGTACCATTCCCTGATGAATTTGTAATACGAAATATAGTAACTCGGAGCACCCGCCACCCAAAGATTTGAAAGAAGGTCCGGCCTATGGGCATCTCCCATATGGGTCTGTCAAAACGTGACTGTTCGAAAATCTACGTTCAGTGAGGAAACGGACAAAGATAATAATGTTGTTAGCTAAAAACAATATATGTCGTTTTGTACATACGCCTCGGTTGGTTAACAAGTCTATTCAAGATTTGGTGAATTGCTAAGCCTGTATAATAGATGCGACCCACAAGAGTCACAACCAAGAAAATATCACACAGACTCGAGTGACTGTTATTTTGTTGTTTGGCGTTAATGTGTTTGTAAGGTTCGCTTTTTAACTCAATCTGTTCACAATAGAAACGTAAATTGACGTATCCGGCATTTGGATATCAGGCAGACCCAGGCGAAACCCTTAGTGGTACCATCACTCCTGATAACATTAGCTGATCACCAATTATCCACTCTCAGTGTGAACTTCACTTACTCTCCTAGACAGTCGTCTCCAAAGCATTGTCTGCCCTCACTCTGCCTGAAGCAAGATGAATTATATCCAGGATTTGAGTTAGAGTGCACTTCGATACAGTGCTCATAAATTAAAAGCTTAGAATGAGTGTAGCTAGGTCATGTACCTTTTATAAAGCCTTATGAGTTTTTCTTTTATTGGTAGAAATTCATATGAAGAAAGTTTCAGTGTCTTACCAACTCAGTGACTAATATAGTTCAAAGTTCTATCTCAGACAGAGTCACTCATAGTGGATTTGTTAGGTACGAGATGTTCAATAGTGAGCGTGCTCACCTCATATATAAGGCGTAAAAGAATTGTTGCTCTTTGAGCTCTCTCCTTATTATAGGCTCAGCGCATTCCCCTAGAACTATATATATATATTTCCCACGTTGACTGACACCAAGAACTCTCTCTTATGTTTCATTTGTTATTTTACACCCGCGACCCCCAGCCACCATGTCTAAAACCTTCCATGCCAAAAAATAAACTTTTTTTTTTGTCGTGGACTAGACTAGCTTTATTAGTTTATGTTCTTTTTCTTGCCCAGTAATGTTCCTGATATGAACTGCAAATGACTCACCGAGTTAATGAAGCAATTATAGTTAGTGCCAATTTTGTTATATCGATTTCTATAAAGGCCACATCTCGCTAAGAGAAACAATCCCTGAAATCACTAACCTCTATCCTAAATGGAGAAGATTAACAATTAAATTAACTCACTCGTTACCGTATTAACTATACCGTACCAGATATTATAAAGAATTCATTGAGCTGCACCCTTGTCTTATTGAATTGTGATGAGAAAAGTTCTCTACACAGAGAAAAGAGCTCGCTCTTGAAGCTTTCACCCATAAATGGATGAAAGCGGAAGGACAATGCTAAAATTTCGCGAATATGATTTATTGGTTGTTGTGAGTCTCCCTTATACATTCTTTTTTCAATGGCATAATAGTTGATGCATTCTGTTTCCCCCTCCGCACACCTATGTGAATTCACCTCAAAATAATAAATCTCTCAACAACTGAAATGAGGAATAGTGAAAAGTATTAAGAATGATCTTTGCAGAAGCTATAGATTATAATGAACACAGTGGTCTATATTGCGTCGTCTTTGATTAATCCCATTATCTTGAGCATCCGGGTCAAAAATTACTTATACCCCCTCCCTTGGGAGAGCAAGAGCTGTACAGACGTTACCCCCAGTGTTGGAAAATATACTTAAGTTGCACCTGGTTGTTCATTTCAAAACTTCCTTAATTGCTTTGGGTTGAAATACCTGGGAAGTAGGCCCGCCTAAAGAAGAACCGATCTGGAAAAAAACGTGTTACCTGAAAGTAGAACCCCCAAAATTGCTGCTCTTAGGGAGTAAATTATATTTACTCATTCCCCGAGGTGCATCATATAATAAACTGTCATTAACGAACCACTGGTTGACAGATTAATAGTAAGTGGGTGAAAAAATTATGTATTTGTCCCACACTTCTCATATCGTATCAATATCTAGTATTGTATATTGTCTTGTATTGAAAGCAATTTGTATAGGCGTAATGTCTATTGTCTCATAGTACTCTAAAAGATGTTAATTGTGGGAATGTATCAAATATATTTGCAGATTTTCCACGGTTGAGTATGCCCGTAGAGATAAGACTTCTCAAGGCTTCCAACAGGTGACTGCGCCCTATATCCAATAAAAGTTAGCGGGCCGCAAGGTTCAAATTCGCCAAATCATCAGATGGGATGAAAGAAATAAATTCAGTAGGAATTCCATGAATTCTAGACTATTGAAGGGCATTATTCTTGCGCTAGAATATAAAATTGTCCTTGTTTTGTGTTCTCTTGGTGCTCTCAACATATGCAACTTTTTTGAAACTACACTTGGGAATTATAACGAAAATGAGAAACCGAGAAAGGTCACCTATAATTAATTGGAAAATTACAAGGCTAAATTCACCTCCTATATAAAATCTGTAAAAAACTGGGGTGGAAAAATCCTAAATTTTCCAGAATAAATGTACTTTCAGACTTATCAAAATACATAATTATATATAAATTGTAAATGCTATATATGCAGGCAATAAGATAAGTTCACATTTATCTATAATAAATAGTAATCACTTAGATTCGGTTCTCGGTATATACTAATAGTTTAGATGTTAATAGGGATAATAATAAGGAATAACATAAAATGTAAATTAAAAATAAGGGGTAATTAGTAGATTACCATCAAGATATCTCAACATATACTATTGAGTGAATGGAAAGAAATAATACATATTAACCAATGGTACATAGAGGTGAAATTATACAATCTTATTAACTATATTAGATGTACAGTATCTTACTAGCATATACTGTTGAGAAGCCGTTCAAACTATCATGAAAATAATGTCCATCATTAATCTGCCAACACAGAAGACAGAATAACTAAATTTAATCCAAAGACAGCGCATTTTACAATTAGAAGGGCTAATTAATTGTGATTTTCATTATTGTTTATATACTACTTTCATGGCTTGCATGTTAGTGTTATATGTTTTTTGATTATATTTAGCTTTTATGTGATGCTAACCCAATAAATGAATTAGCCATTTAGTGTACTGTATAAGAGGGATAAAATTTTATTAACAAATAAATAATAGTTTTACATTTATACTCTAAATCTTACTATTTTACCACAATATTTTATAAGAAAGTCATATAATTCTTCGTCGTCCCGTTTTTTTTTTTTTTGGTTAACCTCCTGACGGCCTAAAGTCGGTGGAGCGAACCCTAACATAAATTATGTTGTTAAATTCCAATGAGTTTATTTTTAAGTACTCCTGTGACCGTACTGCCTGTATACTCTAAAATTACTTAAGCTATGCGCAATCATAGTTGGCGAAAAGTCATTATATAACAGAAGAGGAATCTCATTCGCGCAAATCGGAAACCAAGGCAACAAGTTACCTTATTAAAATGACCTTCTCAAATGTTTTGCCCGCCAAAATCTTTGATTGGCCAGGAGGTAATAATAAAAAATTCAGTGAGATAATGTTAAGAGATTACAAAGCCAAAAGAGAGAATGTGTAAGTTTAATTATATATTATAGTAAAATCGGCTTAAGTACTTTGTGTAAAAGTGTTCGATGATAGAAAACTTTGACATTTTTAACGCAAATGCATGGTGACCCATAATAAGGTTTTTTTTTTTCTTTATTTTTTTACCTTTTTTGACACTCAAATCATCACCGGAGGCGTCAATGGCCGTATTACATGGTGATGTAGGTTAGGGTGTATAAAGGGTTATTTCTTCGGATATTTCTCTAATTAGGGCTTTCTTCACGAGTTGGACTAATCGTGAAGTACTTGTTAAGCATACCCTACATAGAATCAATTTATGAAAAAAAAAATCCAATAACAAGTCGTTTCACCTAATTTTTAACCACCTTTTTATTTTTCTCAATATTTTAAGAAAACATCATGTTGTTCGATATTTATGTTACATATTCTTTATCATCAGTGGTGAAATTCTTTTCACGTTTAAAGCACCCTAGGATTTGCGTTTTCTCTTTCAATGGCAAAATGAACTTTTGGATTTACCATCATTATTTTAAATTTTTAATATTTTCAAATTTCGTATCTTTTTATTCAGCATCTAATTAATTGCTGGATTTTTAATTCAGTTTGATAATGATGAATTAAAAATCTCCTTAGGTTATAATCCATGAACCTCATAATGGTATATTTATATATAATATATATATATATAAATATATATATATATATATATATATATATATATATATATATATAAATATATATATATATATATATAGTATAATTATATATATATATATATATTTTATTATTTATTTATATTTATTATATCAGAACATCATAAATATAAATAGAGCAAGCCAGAAGCCGTAGAGAATTTTTTTGTTGATTTAAGGGAGAGCTTACCGCCAATGTAAAAAAATGTAGGAAATGAACACCCCATAAAATCCGGGCAAGAGAGACGCTGTCCCTTAAAGTCAAAATAGAGTGCCATGGGACCTCCCCGACCTAATCACATAACACCAAATTTCCGAGCTATTCATCCCAAATTGGCTCGAGGTTACACCATCTCCAAAAATGCACCTAGCGTGTGCAGGCATGTCTCTTATTACCTCACACACACAACACACACACACCACACACACCACCACACACATTATATATATATATATATATTATAATATATAATATATAATATATATATAATATATAAATATATATATATATATATATATTAAATATATATATATATTTATTTGGAGTTCAAATAAATTATCCTATATATATATATATATATAATTATATATGCGCCAGCGTTTATATATCCGTCATATGTTATCTCAAAAAACATGAGTTTAATGTCTAA
>JABUQX010034689.1:47500-53288 GCA_015478945.1 Trachelipus rathkii | reverse complement strand
TGGTTGGTTTAAACCGGTTTTCCGCGTTTAATCGTTGAACAACTCATGGTTACCTCGCCGCTTTCATATAATAATAATAATAATAATAATAATAATAATAATAATAATATGTAATAATAATAATAATAATATCCTCACTATATATATATATATATATATATACTATATATATATATATATATATATATATATATATATATACAGTATGTATAGATATATATATATATATATATATATATATATATATATATATATATAAACTCTTTTATATATGTATATATATAAATATAAATATAAATATATATATATAACATATATATATATATATATATATATATATATATATATATATATATATATATATATATATATATATATATATATATATATTATAAATATTAATAATAATTAATAATTACATATGTTATGTAATTTATTAAATATTGGAGAAACAATAGAGTGAATATAACAATATGTATTCGGCAAAAAAAGATTTTAAGACTGACGGTAATCATCATTAAATTTATTGGAAAAAATTATAATAAACAAAAATTGGCATTTATTAGTTTTTATGAAACCGTTTATTTAATATAAATATATATATATATATATATATATATATATATATTTATATTAGTATATATATATATATATATATATATATATATATGTATATATATATATATATATGCTCTTTCTTATATATGCTATTATAACTATATGTATATATGTAATTATATACTTAACTTAATAAGAGAGAGGTCAGATGTATATGATATATAAGAAGATATATCTTCTATACTTATATAAATGACTCTCTCTCTATATATATATATATATATATATATATATATTTATATATATATATATATATATATATATATATATATATATATATATCATTTTTAGTATGTGTGGATGTAGGTACTTTTCCGGTGTGAATAAATTTCTACTTACTCTTTATTTTTTTTAATATTATATATATATATATATATATATATAAATATATATATATATATATATACTCTTATATATATATATATATATATATATATATATATATATATATATATATATATTATTATTATTATTATTGTACATACACTTTTGTCCCGCTTGAGCGGGGTGTACAGCCTCTCTCACTCACACCTCCCATCATCTCGCCCTCACCACCTCCTCCACCCCCTCTATCCCTCGCCAACACCCTACTCTTCCTCTTCTTCCTCCTCCCCCTCCATCATCAACTCATCTTCAACACTCCCTTCTTGGTCTCCCCCCCTTCCCTCTCCTTCCCCTCCACCTCCCCACTCTTCTAACCCCTCTCTGCTCCTCCATTCTCACCAGAATCTTAACATTCCCTTCTCCACTCTTCCCACCAGACCATTCCTCCAATCACACCTCTCCCTCACCACCCTATTCCTAATCCTCTCCCTTCTGCTATATATATATATATATATATATATATATATATATATATATATATATATATATATATATATACTATATATATATATATATATATATATATATATATATATATATATACTGTCCTGCATTTAGACAAAATGTTGATCTTGGGAGTAGTGTGCCTATAAGAGTATTTTCCGTGCTGTTTTCAAATTCATTTTTTCTCCAGATTGCAATAAGGATTTTCAAAATCTCATATATAATAAAGACGACATTTTTTTAATGGTAATGATAAAGCTAGGTAGGTATTCCTGTGATTGAAGGTGCATAATGCTTAGGTAACAACTACAATATGTTATACCACATAGAGAAACAATGCTGATTATTGTTTGAAACTCGAAAATAATTGAATACAAATACGATACGAGTAAATTTACTATTTATTGCTGAATTTTCGTTTTGATGTTCTATGTCCACTTGTACCTTCTTCGGTGCTTGTATCCCTTTTTAACACTCAACAACAGTCCGCAAGCATGTTAGCATTCCATCTGCCTTGAAACCTTTGTTCCATATCATTTATATTCTGATGGAACCGTTCCTCCTGCTCCTCCTAAAGGGCCCATAGATTTGCAGGAAAAAATTCTAAGTTAGAGTGCAGAAAATGTAATTTAATACTCATGCAACAACCGAAAGCCTCCATTTTCTCCAGCATATCTTCTACGATTGTTTGGTAGTGTACATCTTTCGAATTCCCAAGGAATCTCAATAACTGTCTTTATAGCATTCCATATCTCTATTTCACATTGTGTCATTGTCGATTCAAATGTTTTGGCAAACATCAACTTTCGGATTAGGGGTCCAACAAATAGTCCCTCCTTAACTTTAGCTTTAATAGAGGGTAATTTCTGAAACATATACTGTAAACAGGCACTCTCTTTGTCGAGGGCCTTGACAAATTGTTTCATGATACCTAATTTAATATGCAGTGGAGGAAGTAATACATTCTTGCATTGACAAGCGGTTCGTTGACAACGTTCCGTACACCAGGAGTAATGCTTTATTTCACGTTTGCGCCACTGTTTCCGTTTCCAGTGATTGCTAGTGTCACGACTATCAAATTTGCATAGAAAACATGGATATTTCGTGTATCAGAACTGAAGTCCTAGTAGCATGCCGATAACCCTCAAATCACCACACAGAAGCCATTCATATTCACTATATTTTACTTTCGCCAGCATACATGCAATATTGTCATAGGTTTCTTTTAATTGTACAGAGTATGCTATAGGTATTGAAGCGTGTATATTACCATTGTGTAGTAAAACCTCTTTTAAACTACGTTTGCTTGAATCTATAATTATTTACACCAAAAAAATCCATTAGGCCATGAACATTATTGCATTACACGAGGTCATCGTTCTCCGCATAAAAGACAAGTAAGTCCCTTTCGCGATGTCTATACCATGCAAATGTGGTTCCCAATGCTAACACATGTTTCCTTTTCAAAAGCGAGCAAAGAAGTTCGGCTTTGTCCTTTGACAAATACAAATCCCGGACTAAATTTTTCAGTTCATTTTGGTTGAATTTTGAGGGGGTACTATCACCTTCCTCGCAGGTATACTCCTCATTTCCTGCACTATCTTCATCTAACATCGGTTCCTCATCGCTTGACCAAGACACTCCCCCTAGTGATGAGGGTGGCAACGGAACGGGTAGTAAATCGCTATGTGGTATAGGTCTGATGGCAGATGTTAGGTCGGTATATATTATATTTTTGATGTTTTTACCATTACATCCACGTACACTTGTCAAGCAGAAATAACAGTCATTGTAGTAGTTCGTTTGTTCCCTCCACACCATTGAAACAGCAAAGGGCATAGAAGGTTTCTTCCCTTTACTCCAAAGACGTAGCGCCTCGACACACGTTCGACACACGGTATGAGGTGCCCACGATTTATCTTGATCACCTAACTTCAGCCCGAAATACATATAGTCGACACGCTTCACAAAATCATTAATAGTCTGTCTTTGCTTTAAGGCAGTGTACCTTCCGCAAATATAAAAGAATATATCACTATTGTTAACATGTGCGCGAAGCCATATTTTACACCAATAACAGACAAATAGCATAATGACTAAACGCTTCACAATACGCTGAACGGCTGAGACTTCAATCACATGGTCGGTTTTCAGCTGAAATACATATAAGAATGAACCAATCTCCATAGTACCAGAGGACGAACGCATATGCCAAAATGTCTAAGGGCGCATTACATAAAAACTGTACGTGATAGAAAAAACCGTAAACAGATTTGAAATCAGCGTCGAAAATGCATATAGAAACACCATAATTTATGAAACGCAATTAGAGTGCAAAAACAAATTGATATAAATATATATATATATATATATATATATATATATATATATATATATATATATATATATATATATATATATATATATATATATATATATGCACAGTATATATATGTATATAATATATATATATATATATATATATATATATATATATATATATATATATATATACACAATATATATATATATACTATATATATATATATATATATATATATATATATATATATATATATATATATATATATCAATGAATAACACGATTGCATTATTTTGCACTCATATTCACTCCTCTTCCAGACAGCACCCTACAGACATTACCTTATATCCCTATGTTTGGTGGGGAGAAAGAATTGCATACAGCGTATGTTCTGCGTGTCATAGAAGGCTACTAAAGAAACAGTGGTAAATGAGTTAGCTGCCCACTGCAACTTATCTCTTGCTAGGTATGCTATTACAGTCCTCGGATATGGTCATGATCGCCGTAAGAAACCATGTATATTTCGGCGAAATTGTATGAATCGTTTGGATACATGGAATGTCAGAGAAATAAATGTCGATGAGAAAAGGAGAGAGAGGTCATGGATGTATTTAGAAAGAGTAAATTTGATTTGCTCGCCATGACCGAAACAAGGATGAGAGGAAACGGTGAAGATGAGTGTTGTGGTGTAAAGTGTGTGTGTGTGTTCTGGAATGGAGAGAAATGAGAGGGGGATGGAAGGAGTTGTGATTTTGATGAGTGACATGTGTCACAGAGCTATGGTGGATTTTGTTTGTGCGAGTCCTAGAATTCTGATTAAATGTAAGTATGAAAAGGTCAAGGTATGTGTTGGTATAACATATGGTCCACCTGAGGGTGATGTTGAGGAGAGTGCGACTTTCTAGAATAATCTGAATTATTATTTTGGATTGGGTGAGAAGGAGCTTCAGACTGGTGGTGTTGGGCTATCTACATGGTTAGATAGGTGACCAGAAAAGTGATGTTATAACAGGTAAATTTAAGGTGACGGGAGAAAATGAGAATGACAGGAAGGTGATTGATTTCTGGGACTAGAGAGGTATGTGTGTTTGTAATATTTTCTTTAAAGACAAGAGCATTCAAAAGTAAACTAGAGTTGATGTAAGTGGAGATGGGAACGAAGTGAAAAGTATGATTGATTTTGTGTTGGTGAAGATGTTGAATTATGTGATGGATGGGATGTTAAATCAGTTAGGGAGCTGGGAATGGGATTATCGGACCATTATGTTGTTTTATAAAAGATTAAGTTAGTGGGAGCCTGGAAGTCGAGGAAAGATGTAAGGAAGGAAGTGGGAAGAATTAAGAGCGAGAAATCAAGTGAATAAGGTAATATGGAAAAATATTTAACAACGCTTGCAAATAAATCAGTTGAATGTAAACAAGGTGAAACTGAGCAAATCTGTACGCAAATAAAGGAAAAGTTTGTTAGTAGTGCAAAAGAAGTATGTTGATGTGCTAAAGTAGGAAGTAAGAATCTTAACAGTGAATGGTGGAATGAAGAGGTGATGGAAGCAGTTAAAAACAAACAAAGATGCGTATTTGAATGTACTAAAAGCAGATGATGAAGTCTCAAAAACAGAGATGTTTGGAATTATTTAAGGAGGAAGAAAGAAAACTAAAAGTTGCACACGTAGGAGAAAAAATGAGGTAAATGAACAGTTTGGAAGGCGGATGAATTGGGTCTAACAATGGAATAGGAAGCTTATCTGGAAGGAAGCAAGAAAGGTTAAGAATTAGGGTAAGGGGAATCTGCATAGAATAATGAACAGAGATGGTGCTTTTATAACTGAAATGAATGTAAGAAGAATGTGAAGGGAATACTTCGAAAATCTGCATAACATTGGCAGTAATGAAGAGGTGAGAGTGAGTGTGTGTGGGTTTGATGATGTAAGAAGATATAGTTATTTTGGGTATAAGGTAATTAGTAAGGAGGAGGTAATGGGTAAGGTGAGAAAGTTGAAGAATGGTAAATCTGCAGGC
>JABUQX010034689.1:32500-35000 GCA_015478945.1 Trachelipus rathkii | reverse complement strand
TTTTTCGACTTCACGGTAATTATAGCTAATGTATGGAATATACTGAGAACTAAAGTATGAGCTGAAAAGGTGTTGATACTCATCAGAGTATGCAAAGAATTATAAAATGGATTTTGATTGTTACTTTTTAGTTATTATATATATAATTCTAAAAAAAAATAATTTTTCTATTTTATAAAAATTAATGTTTTCACATTTTTAATTTCATTTGCTTGATATAAAGCTTCATATGAAATTGTTTACATTTAAGATTCAAATCTTCCTATTTCAGCAGGCACAAGTGCAAAATCATTATGACAATGGTAAATAAGAACCTATATATTAAATAATGTATAATAAAGTATATATTAATTAAATTCTACTATGTATAACCTGATTATTTTCTCTAAATTTCAAATATATAGGAACATACAACTGTATTATTATAATATACTTCATAGCAATTACGCTGAAAAGTTTGAAGACTTATCGGTGCCTCTATGGAGGAGAGAAAATTTGTTATTTTCAGTTTTATTTATTTATTTTATTTTATTTATTTTCCAGTTAAACGTAGCTACCACACCTGATTTCAACGCAGGATCCAGTAGAGATATTGCAAAAAGTGAAATGAGTAATTTGTATTTAATAATAATTAATTAGACTGATTCATCTACATTTTTATTAGCGGATTGAATAGTCTACCCTCAACCAATACCCAGTCGATTTCACCGTTTTCTATAAAGCGTCTTTTAACCCTTTAAGTCCCACTGGTATGCGGGTGTACCATATATTTCGATCGCTATTTTTGGCAAAAATATATCGATTTTTCAGATTTTTTCTTTATAAAGTACCAAAAAGTATCGATATATGGCTTCAGAATAGTTTAGAGCAGTGGTTCCCAACCTTTTTTTGTGTATCGCCCACATTCAGCTAACTGTACTTCCCATCGCCCCATCCCCTTCATAGGGAAAGGAAATTTTATTATTTATATATATATATATATATATATATATATATATATATATATATATATATATATATATAGTATAATATATATAAAAGGCATAGCAAATATTTTGAAATTGCATAAAAATGAATTACGAGTAGCTGTGTAATTTACTTACTTTTTCACTTAATGGCTGCCTTGGGCTTGATGAGACCTTGCAAGGTCTTCAATATTAGGCTCAATGTTAGTCAGTCGAAGTCGTAAGTCCCCTCTTTGACTAATGTTCAGTTTATTTCGCTGTTTAGTAAGAATATGCAATACTGCACTAAATCCTTTCTCTACTAAATATGATGAAGGGAAAGCAAGTAAAAGTAATTTCAATTCCTGCCAAAGTTTAGGATAATTGTTTTGCATTTTGGGCCAAAATGCTGCATAACCAAGGTGATTAAAATGTATTTTAGCTTCGATATCATTTTGTAAGTCAATAATTTCTTCCTGTATATTTTGGTGAATAGTAGAAGCATCATAAAAAAATGGACTTACGACCCAATCAGGTATTTCAAGTTCACAAAGATCTTTAAATCTTGTAAAAAGTCTTCTTTCAGAGTGTCCAAGTGTGAGCAATAGCATTCAATATCTGTATCCAAAATTAATATCTTATCATTGTTATGTATAACTTGTAGACTTGGAAACTGCAGAAAATCTTTCCTAGCTAAGTTGTTTTTGTAAAAGGGTAATTTTCTGATAAAAGAAGTTATAATTCCCTTCGATTTAATAAGATTTATATTATTTCCCTGCAATTTGATATTGATTTCATTTGGTTTTGTGAAAATATTTGAAAAATACCTAATGTCAACCCTTTTATTTCTTAAATTATCATGCAATTTCTTATCACATGAATTAAGAAATTCTAGGACAGTATCGTAAAGAGCATTGAAGCGATTCAAACAGTTACCATTTGAAAGCCATCGTACATCGGTATGCAGTAATAAACGCTCAAAATTCTCTTCATTTTCGTGGCATAGCTGTCGAAAGATACGGTCATTTAAAGAGTGAGATTTGATTTTATTTACTGATTTAATAACGATGTTCAATGTATCATGTAGTCGTCCACTAAGATGCTTTGCAGCTAAGTGTTCTCGATGAATAATACTATGAAGAGTAAATATTTGTTTAACTGCTTCTTTTAAATGAGCTATAAATCCACGAAGCAATGATATTTCTCATGGGAATTTTTTTGATATTAAAGAAATTTTTAACAATCTTAAAAATTGTTGAACCTTTTGTGTCAAGAACCATTTTTTTCCGCAAAGAGAAACTCTTCAACAATTTCTTTAGTAGAACTTACATATCGGACGTATGCCATAAGCAAGAATTCATTGTCACGTAAAGATGACTCATCGAGTTGCAGAGAAAATTCCTCGTTTTTTAAAGTGTCACAGTTTGTTTTCAATATCTTTTGCCATTTCATCTATTCTTGATGATACTGTGTTATTACTGAGAGGAATTGAGGTTGTTATAACACTTTTACCTGGGCAAATCATTGTATCTAAAACTTCATTAATTACTGGCAGT
>JABUQX010034689.1:15000-22500 GCA_015478945.1 Trachelipus rathkii | reverse complement strand
AAATTTATTACACAATTACTATATTAGTAAAATTTACAAATGCGTATACATGTATATATAAAACTTTCACCTCCAACCGCAAACATCCTGATGGTTTCCATATGGAAATGTAACATATTCCCCAGATATCTCATTTCTTATAGTTGTTATTATATAATTTATTATCCTCTTCTTTGAATATTCATCAAGATCTTGATCGGTTAAACCACGTATCTTGGAAGAAATTTTTAGATGGATAGGGAGTGGTATCTTCATTTTAAATCGTTCCACATTGACTATAAATGTTTTAAACACATTGCTTGTTTCCATAATTTTCTCTATATGTCCATCCAGTATAGGTACCATATTATTATACTTTAATGTTATATCGAAGTATGTAATCTCGTTGCCCTCTTTCTTAGCAGCTGATGCTCTTACTCTGTAACCATAGACATCATCAGATGCATATACAATGCGGATTTTTGATGGATCACGTGGAGTGTAAGGATGCCTAGTCGAAAAATCTGAATTATAATTGACACATGTATACCAGGTTTTTAAAATAAACCAGCACCTTTGAATATATGTTATAAGCCCCATAGCTAAATGTATAACAAACACAGCTATAAGTTACGATGGTTGGTTTCCTCAACGTTGATATCATATTCAGCAGGTTTTGGTAACCAGCAACCTTTAAAATTCCATGACATCATAAACATGAATTTTCCTGAAAACTTTATCTTTTCAGCTTTATATACAATGTGAAATTTCATGAATCATTAACTCTGAATATATATATATATATATATATATATATATATATATATATATATATATATATATATATATATATATATATATATATATATATATTATATATAATATATATATATATATATATATATATATATATATATATATATATAAGTTTAAAGGGTAGTAAAATCAAGTTATTTCATTTTAATGCATTTATTACATAATTAGAAACTATATAGTCATTGACATACAAATTTTTAGCATCAAATATATTTACAAGTTTATTAAAACATACATTGTTTAAAAAACATATAATGAAATAAATACAATAGACTCCACATAAATTAGAATATAAGGGTTGAACAGGATAAGACATAGTTTTTACACAACTTTTATTTGGATCTTTAAAAAAATGAAAGGATATATTGATTATTCAATATAAATTTTAAATCCAAAGAATCAATCAGGTGAACAATGCCATTTTTATCCCTATAAACAGAAATCCAATGTCCTCCTGTTGTAATGTAACGATGTGAAGTGTTGAACACGAAGCCAGTATCCTTCTCTAGTTTTACAGATCCTACTTCATTAATAGCGAAGACTCCTATAAATCGAGGTTCGTTTTTAAACACAGTTTTTATTTCTTCTTCATTCATCTTTAATAATTCAAAATCACGTTGCGTACTCTGTCAATTTCAATGAGCTGAGGATGTTCCAGATAAACCAGGACAGTGATTGGTGATTGTAGACTTCCACTAAAGGAGAGACTTAACCCTAATGTTCCCTTTCTCAAAATGTTTAAATGATTAGCGTTACAAGCTGAAAGGTCAGCGGTGAGATCGTAAGCATATAAATTACTATTCTTAGCGTATTCTTCAAGATCTATCCCTGTCCCGCTGTCATTACATGAAACAGTGTTAGCTATTAGATCGTAAAAAGGTCGTGAACATAGAGATTGCGATCCATTGTATAACATTTCATAGTCCCGACCGTAAGGTTGACCGTTTACATGTAGACTGATACCTCTAAGTCCAAAAGGGGCGAATTTATAGGGTGATTTTTTATAATTCCCTGAGTATGCTTCATGTTCAACAATACCTATTATTACTTTCTGAGGCAGATTACCATTCACAATGTTAGGGATATTGATACTCGATAATCCCTGTGTAAAGTTAAACAACTTTGTTTCCACTCGTTTGATAGGATACTTTGCTGTAGTGTTCAAGAGAGATTTTTCGATTTCCAAATGTCTCTGGGGTAGTAATTTCACTTTTCTAACATAGAGATAGGCTTCTAACAACTTGTAAACAGGTTCAGGACATACAGCCGTAGCAGTAGGTTTACTTTTTATTTTAAGAGCGAATTTAGGATTTGAACGGGTTAATCGAATTCTAGTATCTACAGCTGGTAGAATAAGTCTTTCTTGAGAGAAGATGTCACCGTTTAAACGTCCGTAAAATTCATATGTGTTCCTTGTGGTTTTACCCGCTTTATCTATATGTGCAGCCTCGTCTTTGAAACTATAAAAACCGCAAGACTGGAGATGAGACTGTTTAGCATCGTCGGAATAATTTAATAAATGTTCTATATAACTTCTATAAGGATAATTTGCAGCTGATGCACCTAATGAAGTTTCATTGAGATACACTTCAATCTGATTAAAACAGGTATACAGGAAATTGGATTCGGTGTATACTATGTGATCGTCAGATGATGGAAGGTCTGTACCATCGGGTTTTGTCAGTTTCGTTTTCAGATATAAAAACACGTTGGATGGATCTAAATACTGATCCGAAGTACCTGGTATATTGAACTCGAGAGGGACATCGGTGTTGGTAATTGAGTGTATGGGGTTGATGCTGATGAAATTGGTTTCACTTACACTAATCTGGGTGGGGTTCATCGAGAAGAGATCCAGTTCACTCTTACAACAGTCTGGACTAGAAGGATGGAGGAAATGCATCTTGTATGTGAGGCTGCTGACCGTATAATGAACGGATCGATGATTTAGCTTTTCTTGTATTCAGTCACAGTATGAGTGATGATGTTTATGTAAAAGATGCCAATTACGTAATTAAAATAGCAATCATCATTGCATTTTTCTTTAGAGGTCCTTTTAGTCTTAACCTTTTTTCTTAAACGCATATTTTCTACGGTTTTATTTTACTTGACCCGTCATCTTGCGTCTTATTTTGCGCTTTACATCATCCAACATCTCATCTGAAACATCTGTAATTCGTCTTTTTAAGGACTCGCGGGGGTTAGCTCCTGCGGCTATATCCTGTAACGTATGCATCCCTGTTCGTATAGCTTTTTTACCTATATATTCACCTCCTCTTCTAAATAGAGGCATTGCACTTCTCCATAATTTAGAGAAAAATCCACCCAGTCCATACCCTCTTTGTAATTTTGTTCCAACGAATACCCTATCGTTATACATTATTAACGGAGCTTCTATCAGGCCCTATCTTTACACTGTGAGAGTAAGTTAATGAATGAATAAATATAACTAATTACATCACTTATATATAATCTTACACCTATCCTTATTTCTAGAAGGTTTTCTAACAGCATATATGGAAGATTTTCTACTCTGTTAAAAAAATAGTCCATCATGTTATAGTTAAAGTGTCTGTTTCTTTCTAATATGAACTTTACACAATAGTGTTCCGTCTGTGAATGGATACGGTCTACCTTCGACATCCTTTATATGCATTCGCACAGACCCTAAATGTGAACAACTGAGAGGTAAGTAATGAACATTAGGAAAAGATATAACCTTTCCTTTTTTAGGAAAATGAACCACCCTTAATAAGGGGGCTTTAGTATTCCCTACAAACTGATGGTCAACTATATCTGTATAAACGTAAGCCATCCCTTGATCTTGTAACATCTCCGAAGGAATGCATATATAATTGAGAGATAAGTTTGAGTCATTAAGACTGTTGTTCAGAGTAGGGGAAGGTTCATTATTTCCACTATGTCTATTTAGAACAGTAGAATGTTCTACTACAGCTTCGTGTTCATGCACACATTTCCGAAACCAATCTGAACGTTTAAGGATAAACACTTCAGGGTCTCTCAAATTCATTCCTGTTGTCGATCTTAAAGTGATTAATACCCTGTCTTCCCCGGGGTGGTTATTAATAATGTATATTAAATCTTTACATATCTTACTTACAGCAAACTGGGTGTTTAAATAACTGTGGATGTCATGGATTGAACGGTAATATCCTCGTTTTAACACAAATTTTTCATAGAAATATTCCGAACCTTTAATTGTCACACGTTTTAAATCGGATGTGTTTTTTATTTTTAATATAGATTTAACATAATCTGCAACTCTATACACCATTATCCAATGACGTGCCTGAGGGAGATTTTCAATATTTGCGTCTAATATCATTTCGCATAGTCCTACCTCATAGAGATCTCTGTTAAGTTGAATAGGATTCATTAATTCGGTTGTAAAATCTGAAACTTTATTATCAGGATGTAGATCCAAAGATGCCGAAGATGGCAGAGTTAAATAGAAATGATCTACACTCTCCATGATTACGATGACTAATGATTAATGTTTCGTGATTTCACTAGCTTTTATATATGAATTAAACTTGTTAGGGTAGCCTACCCATTTCACCAGATACTGTTTATTTTTACCCCTACCTTTTGAACCTAATATTTTTTCTATTTTATACATATTACTCTCAGGATCGAATCGTATTTTCTGTATTTCTTGTTTATAAAATCCTCCTTTTATGGATTCTCCATCTAAATCTTTGAGATAATATAATTTCAACCCCTCATTAGGAAATTCTTTTATACTATCTACCTTAAAAACTTCTCTAGACCACCCCGCTTCATATCCTTTTCTAAACCTGTCATCAGCTCTAGACACTCTTACATATTCATTCACGTTTATACAGGATTTATCTTTAATTTTACAAACTTTACGTTTCAACTCTACCACAGGTTTTATCTTTAACATTTCTAAAGGAGTTGTCTTTATAGTTCTATGAAAAGATCTATTGTAAGAATAAGCTAAATCATCCAGTATATCAATGTATTTAAAAGTATTCATCTTAGTAAAGTATCTATGCATTCGTTCTTTAATCGTACGCTGAACTCTTTCTACAATAGCAGCTTTATTTATGGAAAATATGTTAAAATATCCTATATCGTATTCAGTAATAATTTCCTGAAACTCTCTACCTAGAAACTCGCTACCCCTATCCGTACAAATCAGTTTTGGATATCTATCATCATCCCTTATAATTTCTCTCACTGCAGCCGCCACTGTATCTGATTTTTTTTATCTTTTAAAGCTTTTAACCATAAGTATCTAGAGTATACGTCAATAGTAAAAAGTATATATTGAAACCCTTCATTATAAGAACTGTATTTAATCATTTCAGTTAAATCTAACTGCCAAACATTATCGAGGTGATGGGCTATGGTTGTTCGGGTAGGGAATTTTCGACGGACAGGTTTATGTAAAGTAAAAGCTTCTTCACCCTCTAAATATTCTTTCAACTCTTTTTTCTCAGTGTTTGGAAACTTTGCAGCGAACCTAGTGAACCCCCCAAAACTATTTGGTTCTCTCAAGTTGAAGTAATACTTATCAACCTTCGCCTTCGCTTCCATGTTGAAATACTGACACAAGTTAATATATATATATATATATATATATTATATATATATATCTATATATATATATATAATATATATAGTATAAAATATTATACATTTTATATAATATAAAAATATATATATATATATATATATATATATTACTAAAAGGGGAAATAAAGAAAAAAATGGTATATTTTTATTTAATCATAGGCATTTCAACTAAATAAACAGCATATAATATATATATACATATATTATATTATATATATATATAATATATATATATATCTATATATATAATATATATATATATATATATATTATAATATATATATATTATATATATAATAATATAATATATATTTATATACATAATACGAATTAAATCCAACTTAGGTTTACTGTAATGGGTGTTTTTCTTATTCTTCCTCTGGTAACACGTTTAAATTTATCTGAAGCGTAAGAGGTACCTGATGGACTTGTATCTGGTCTAGGCATCTTGGGGATATTATCCAAGTCTGCTAATCTTTGTGTATTTAAGATTAAAGTTCGGGGGAAGTTAATAGTCTGAAGTTCTTGTTTGATGGTAGGCCATCCTGCAACAGCACCCTTCTTCCAATCACGTGAGAGATCTGCTATCAAGTCAACAATATTTGATCCTTTGACAATTTCATTATCGATAATGATTTGTCCTAATTCATTCCATGATAATTGATCTTTTAAAATATTATATAAAGCTAGTCCAGCTTTGCGACCTCTATTTGGCAAGCTCTCTTCCAGGATATTTTTAAAAGTATCTTCGTTTTTCACAGCAGGTATTACCTCCGCGGGTGTAGTTGAATCATCCGGGATTGACTTACTTATTGAGGCATATAGATGTAAGTTTTTAAGATCTATTAATTTCTGTATGGCTTCTTGATATAAGACACGTTTTTCATGAATGTTAATGTCTGAATTTAATATCCTAAGCACTTCTTTCTCGTAATTGTTTATCTGTTCAACTTTGGGATCATGTAAACTTTGGGGTAAAGGTTGCAGATATGGTCCTGAATCATTCTGGATATGAGGACTCTGGTGTTGTAATTGTTGATGAATTGCTGGAGAAGGTAACCCTTGTAAGTGCTGTTGTATAGGTTGTACTGTCTGAGGATGTACTAGAGGTGACTGGTTGGTTGTATGTTGATCAGAATGTGTAGTATTATTATACTTCATTTTCTCATACTCACTATATGGTAGTACAGCCACCTTCTTCATTATTCGGATACCCACTTAGTTATTAAAGGAGCTATGACGGAAAAAAGTAACGGTAGGAACACTCCACCTCCTTTCTGCAGTAACTTCTTTTTACTTTTCAGATTTTTTATATTTAGAGAGAGTTTTTTAATGATGTTTCTGTGACGGCGAAGCTTCACCTTCTGAGGTTTGTTTAAAGGAACATTTCCTTTTATAAGATTTAAACAGACTTCGCATACACACTGGATGAATTTTTCATCATTACAGATCAGTTTACGTTTTTCAGCTGTTTAGGTTTTTTAATTTTTTTATAAGAGGTAAATACTTAACAACTAGAGTACTCATTATTCAGGTATGAATACAGTTTCAATTTCGAATGGCAAAATGTTAGTGCGGAGCAAAACTCTATACGTGTTTTTAGGATGAAGTTCACACATTAAATAACCGTGAGGAACAGATGTAACTTCTTTATATACCTTTAAGAAGTTTTTACGTTGTGATGGAAACATTTGAGGCTAATACATTGATCTGATTCATGTCTCTTCTCTGCCCGAAGAGTAGTAGATATTGGGTGTTTAAAGATATATCTCTCATATACTTATTCTGATAAAAAATGTTCTGGGTGATAAAAAATACAGAGATATTTAAATGATGGGAAAATACAGTAAACGTTTCAGCTATTTCTTCATTCAACTTATGCATTAAATCATCTAATACAATGATTTTATGACCATTCACATTATCCAACGATTTGATGTCGTAGATTCCTTCATGAAATTGAATTACATCTTTATATTCTGCAAATTTTTCCTGATAAACACTGTAGCACCATATTATTTTTACTGGTTCTTGTTCAAAAATTTCCATCTCTCTTAATATATTTAATAACAGAAAGGTTTT
>JABUQX010034689.1:5000-7500 GCA_015478945.1 Trachelipus rathkii | reverse complement strand
AGTATATATATGTATATGTATGTATATTTATTATATATATATATATATATATATTATATTATATAATAAATATATAATATATATATATTATATAATATATTTAATATATTATATATATATATATATATATATATATATATATATATAATATATATATATAATATATATCATATATATATATTATTATATATATATATAATATAATAATCATTATTTCGAGTTTTTAGCACACAATCTATTAAATATAATTGTTACCAGGGTGCGAGAAGGGGACCCAACTCAAATGGACCCCACCAACCTCTTTCCCCATCCTCCGAACGCTTATGAAGAGATTTTACAAAGGATTAATGAGAGTCTGTTTCTTCGTTTCATCATATATTAGCCCAGCATTGCTAAATAGTCTCTCACTTGGAACACTAGTTGGAGGACAGGCCAAATATTTCCTTGGCAAGTTTACTTAAGCGTGGATAAACATTTTGCATTTTGCTTAATTAACATCTTAGTCGTTTTTTTCTGGTGATAGTTTTTCATCATTTGCACTACATCTTGTTTTGGTAATGCGTGTGTTTCTTCATTACTACTGGACCCTGTAGAATTCTTCCAGTGAATCTGTTATTGATTTACTTTGTAGAAGGTGTTGGTTCTTCTGTAGATTTCGTTTATTTCCTTTTAATGGGTGGCCGAATTAATAGAATATCGGATTGAAGTTTTTCAACTGCAACACAAGGTGACGATTTAACTTGTTCTTAAAATTGTGTTACAAAAAAACTTGCCTTTATAACGGGATCTAAGTAAGTTGCCATAGTATGAATGTCATTAAATTTCCACAGAAACTGAAGCGTATTTTTAACTCTAGTTTTATGACATCTTTCATTTCTTTTTAAACCGTCACCATTTTCATTTGAAGATGGTTCAAAATTCTTCCTTGCGTTGAAATAATGGTATTACGATTAATGGTATTACATTGGAGACAAGAAGCTGTAGAGGCGCTGAGTTTTTTGGTATGACATCAATAATCTCATGTGACTCTGTTTACTCAAATTATTATGAAGCTCATGATGTGAGATCATGAGGTCATCATTACACAGTTGAGTCGAGTCCGCATGTCTCTCAATATAAATTTGCGGTTGAGTTCATCTTAAGTTATTTTTATTAAAATTCTTTACTCAAAATCTTGACATGAAAATATCCGCGTACATCCGCAGGGAAAGCGGGGATGGCGGAGGGCAGACTTTTAATAATGTGCGGGATGCTCCGCGGGATGCCGAATGGGGAATGCGGATGTTACCTTGCATTACTAATATATATAATATATATTATATATATATATATATATATATATATATATATATATATATATATATATATATATATATATATATATAATAGTATATATATATATATTATATATATACTATACAGGCCCCTATTATATATATATATATATATAATATATATATACTATCTATATATATATATATAATATATATTATATATATTATAATATATATATATATATATATATATATAGTATATATATATATATATTAGACCATATAGGGATAAAAGTATCGGTATCCGGTATCGGGTTATCGGCAAAAATTTTGGTATCGGTATCGGTAATCGCAAAGAAAAAATAAGCGAGTAACTTGTATCGTATCGGTATCGGCCTCAAATTTTGGTATCGGTGCAACAGTAATATAGGACTATATATATATATATATATAATAATATATTATATATATATATATATATATATATATATATATATATATTGTATGTATATAATATATAAAAATCTATTTTATCTCTTATTTATATATATTTTTATTTATATATATTAAACGATATATATATATATATATATATATATATATATATATATATAGATAGTAGTATACAACACATTTGGGACCTGTCTTATCTAACCGCAAACCGCAAAGGTCATAAAAGTGGACCTTCTTATCTAACCGCAAACCGCAAAGTGACCGCAAAGGTCAGATGCTTCGTTACTTCAAAGGGTACCACCAACCGAGAAAAGGTCACCTGTTTCTATATTCTATATTCTATATATTCTATATTCTATAGGCTATATATTCTAGCTTCTTAGCGCACGTGCCGACCTAATAATGTAGAATAACACCCTATTATTAGTGTCTGATTCCCTATGTTATAGGTACGGGGAGTCGATTGGTGTGTATTAGAAGATGCTAGAATGCTTCCTTCTACGAGTTATTACCCCACCCCCCTTTTCTAGCATTTTCTAGCATGCATATCCTACGTCATAGAATACACCTAATATTGGTGTCTATCCCTATGTTATAATGTATGAGGATTCGATTGGTGTATATTAGAAGGTGCTAGGATGCTTCCTTCTACGAGTTAGTATCCCCCACCCCCCCTTTCTAACCCTTCTAGTGCGATATATCGTATGTGCCGGAATATACCCGATATTGGTATCGATTAGTACATAATCGACACTGCTGAATCGATTCCTGTG
>JABUQX010034688.1:25000-36139 GCA_015478945.1 Trachelipus rathkii | reverse complement strand
GCTAGCCTTTGGTAGGTATTCTGTCTAAACATGAGGTCTGTTAGGGAAACTGAACTGTATGGATCTATCCTAACTTATTTCCATCCATCGCACACACACACACACACACACACCACATCACACACACACATACACACACCACACACACCACATCACACACGCAACACACACACAAACACAACTTATACTATACACATACACATTACTACTATATACACACACACACACCATACACACCACCACAACACACATTTATTATTATTTATAACACACATTCACTATGACACTTAAACCTACTATGGACACTTACATGTTACCCATTAGACACTACATTACACTTATACACAAGCTGGTCACAAACCACACACACACACATACACACATCCCACTTACACTTATACACACATTTCACTTATGACACTACACTCACCATAGACCTTACACTTTACATTACACTATACAACATGTATATATTCACACGGCCAACCCTTTGGTCTTCCATGGGTCAATTTTAGCCCATCCTATTTAGGCACTTAAACATTTTATTAAAACATATACTTTACAGACCTTAAAAGCATGTAATCAATAAATCAATAGAGGTGTTACCTAACACCAAGAGGGGATTAGTATGCTTTGTTTTTACTGGCTTTACTGCTTAAACTCATGTTTACTGCTTTAAACTTCAGTCTTGATATTAAGTTTTATGCTTTAACTCACATATCATTACATTACCATACCTTTAAAGCAGGTCAAATCAGTAATCAATAGAGGTGTTACCTAACACGTAGCGGGGGGATAGTATGCTTTTGTTTTACTGCTTTACTCTTTAACTCATGTTTTATTGACTTTAACTCATATTTTACGTTTTAACAATTTACTGCTTTAACTCACAATATTCATTAACATTACAATACCTTAAAGCATAAAATCAGGTAAATCATGATGAGGTGTACCTAACACCATAGGGGATTAGGTATGCTTTGTTTTACGCTTTACTTTAACTCAATGTTTTGCTGCTTCAACTCATGTTTTACTGCTTTAACTTCATTATGTTTTACTGCTTTAAACCACATATTTATTAACATTACATACTTAAAGCAGTAAATTCAGTAATCAATAGAGTGTTAACCTAACACCAAGGGGGGCGGTGGTAGTATGCTTTTGTTACTGGCTTTTACTGCTAACATTCATGTTTTACTGCTTGAACTCATGTTTTTTACTCTTATAACGTTTCTGCTTTATTGCTTTAACTTTCTGCTTTAATGTTTTAACTTTACTGCTTTTACTGCTTTAACTCATATATATTACATTATGTTTTTTATTTTGTTTTAATACTTTTTATTTATTTTTATTATTATTTTATTATTGCTTTATTTATTATTTTTATTATTTTTATTATTTATTTTTATTATTTTATTAACTTTGATAATACTAATTACTTTTTTAAACACAATACACCGACACAACACACCATCACACACACACAACACACTTACACTTTATTACACACATTCACTAGACTATCTTATAACAACATTCACTATGACACTTACATTACATAAAAACTATTACACTTACGGACTCACACCACAGATTGTACTACCACTCACACAGAGTTTTATCTTACACTCACCACAGATTTAACCTACACTCACACACAGGATTTACTTGCACCACACACAGGATTTACTTACACTCGCACACAGATTTACACACATACACACACACACATACACCACACCATCACACATACACACACACACACCCACGCACACTCACTTACACATATAACGTATAAATTATTAAAACATTTTATGTTTTAATTAAAACACGTACCATTTATTATACCATTATAAATTGCTTTCTATTATTTTCAAAGTTTCTTAAACTTCTATAATAAATCAATCATTATCTTTGAACAAAGAATTTATTATTAACTGTTAATACTTTTTGTTTATAAATTTTATAACTATCAAGTTTTAAAATAACTTTTACTAAAATTTTATGAAATTTTATTAAAAACATATATTTTACGTACCTTAAAGCAATAAAGTTAAATCAGTAAGGTCAGCCCTAGCACCCCTCTACATCAAGCTTTGCCACGTTTTGTTCTATTGACTTTCTGCTTTACATCATCTTTAGCGAAGTAATAAGTATTAAAATACATAAAATAAGTTCTTCTCTGCTAACATAACATGTATTTTATTAAAATCATTCTAAGTTTTTATTTAAAAATAACAATTATTCACTTACATTTATAAAAATATTTCAAAGTTTTTTAAATAATTCGGGCTTTCTTTATTATTATTATTATTATTATTATTATCTATGTACATTGACAAGCCATCACGAGAAAACACAACAACCCGCACTGCTTACAGATACGAAACTGACCTCGCTCTGTAAAATGTGAAAATAACTACTTTAGGTCTAAATTTAGGATTAATTCCTTTTTGTAAACCCGTGGCGATTTAGACCTAATTCCAGGTCCAAAATATATTTCAAACTTGACCTTCTGTCTGTAAAATGTGTTGAAATAACTACTTAGGCCTAAATTTAGCCAAATTTAGTATAACCCTTTTTGTAGACGGGCTAATTTAATCCTAATACCAGGTCAAAAGGTAATTCCCGTATAGACAAGAATCATTGTTATTATTATTTTTATAAATATATTTCAAACTGATACATGATCCTTTAAGCAGGTAAAAGGAAATGTTTCCTTACTTGTTTGATTGGCGGGGTAATCCTTATCTCTAGTATGACCCCCTCGTATGTGATTATCGGAGAATATTTTATTGTCTTTTTGAAAATTAACTTTGTTCTTTAAACTTGTGTATTGAGCAGGTGTGTGTTTTATTTCTTTTATACCCAAACTCATTTTAAAATATCATAGTCATTTAGCTGTTAAGCGGTGCACAAGTTATCTGATTTTTATTAAAAGTGTTTTATTTTACTAAGTGTATATCTATTTATATAAATACTTCATTGGAGGATAATTATTAATATTCATAGAATAGATAATATATAATTCACAGTATAAACTATATCTCACACGAGCCCACCGCAAAGGCACCAACCCCGCCCACCCGCCGCGTGCGGCCCGCAGGCGCAATATCTTCTCTCTCTATATGAATATATATAATATATATAATATTATATTAAATATTATATATAATATATATAAATATATATATATATATATATATTTAATATATATATATATATATATATATAGATATTATTGTATATAATATATAATATAATAGATATATAGTAAAATATTATTAAATATATAATATATATATAATATAAATATTATATATTATATATATATTTATATATATTGTGTGGTGCGGGTGAGTTTGTAAGTGTCTATGGGTGAACGTAAGTGTCTATGTATGTGCGTAAAATAAGAGATATAGTTATGTGTTGTTATTAAGGTGTAAGTGTAAGTGTCTAGTGGTAAGATGTAACTGGCTTATAAGCTGAATCATTCAATATAGGTTGGCAAAAACGCCTCACAAAGATGAACCACTAAAGCTGAGGTACCAAAGCTAAGTTATTAAAGTTGAGGCATTAGGGTATCAAAGCTTGAGGCATTCAAAGCTGAGGTATCAAAGTTGAGGCATCAAAAGCTGAGGGGCATCAAAGTTGAGGCATTTACAAAACTGAGACATCAAAGTTGAGGCATCAAAAGCTGAGGCATCAAAGTTGAGGGATCAAAATATCGAGGGGGTGGGTGCGTATGTGTAGTGTGTATGTTGTGTGTGTGTGTGTGAGTGTGTGCATGGGTGTTCTAAATAATAACAATAGGCATGAGGTAAATAACACGAGATATAATAATAAAATAAAAATAAAAATGTTTTAATAATTATTACGCTATATGAAAGTTGAGTGTGCGTGTGGAGTGTGTGTGTGTAGTGTGTGTGTATGTGTGCGTGTGTGTCTTGTGTACTGTGGTGTTCTAAATAATAACAATAGGCATTGAAGTAAATAACACTAAGTATAATAATAAAATTAAAAATAAAATAAATAACTAGAGGTGTTAATGAGTGTGCGTGTTGTGTGTGTGTGAGGGTGTGTGTGTGTGTGGTGTGTATGTGTGGTCCTGTTGTGTTATTGTGGTTTTATATATATTTTTCATTCGCGCGGAATATTGCGCCTGCGGGCCCACGCGCGGCGGGCGGGACGCGGAAATATTGAGCCTGCGGCCGCACGCGGCGGGCGGGAACGCTGCGGACGCACCAGCGGATGCGGGGTTGGCTGCCTTTGCGGGTGGGGCTCATGAGCCCTGGTGGTTAGTTTATGAACTAGTGAATTAATTATTATCTATTCTAGTGAAATTAATAAATATTCCTCAATGTAAGTATTTATTATAATAAATATGATATACACTTATTAAAAATAAAACACTTTTAATACGAATCAGTTAACTTGTGCACCGCTTAACAGCTAAATGGACTATGATTTTTAAAATTGAGTTTGGGTTATTAAAAAGATAATAAAACAGCACACCTGCTTTCCAATACAAGTTTAAAGAACAAAGTTAATATTTCAAAAGGACGATAAAAAATAATTCTCGATTCAATCACATACGAGGTCATATAGAGATAAAGATTACCCCGACCAATCACAAGTAAGGAAAACTTTCTTTTACCTGCTTAAAGGATCTTACCAATCCAGCATGTCAAGTTTGAAATATATTTTATAAAAATAATAATAAACAATGAATCTGTCTGATACGGGAATTAAACCTTTTTGACCCCTGCTATTAGGATATAGAATTAGCCCGTCTACAAAAAGGGCTTATCCTAAATTTAGGCTAAATTTAGGGCCTAACGTTATTATTGCACACATGTTTACAGAAAAAAGCGTCAGTTTGAAATATATTTTGACCTGGGAATTAGGCTTAAATCGCCCCGGGTACAAAAGGATTATCCTAAATTTAGACCTAAAGTAGTTAATTCCACCACATTTTACAGAGAGAGGTCAGTTTTCGTATCTGTAAGCAGTGCGGGTTGTTTGTGTTTTCTCGTGATGGTTTGTCAATAATAGATAATAATAGATAATAATAATAATAATAAAGAAAGCCCGAATTATTTAAAAAAACTTTGAAATAATTTTAGTTAACATCGAGTGAATAATATAAATGTAAGTGAATAATTGTTATTTTTAAATAAAAATTTAGTATGATTTTAATAAATTACATATTATATTAGCAGAGAAGAACTTATTTTGTTATTTTCATACTTATTACATGGCTAAAGATGATGTAAAGCAGTAAGTTAATAGAACAAAACGTGGCATAGCTTGATGTAAAGGGGTGCTAGGGGCTGACCTTACTGAGTTACTGATTTATTGCTTTAATTTAAGGTAACGTAAAATATATGTTTTTTAATAAAAATTTCATTAAAATTTAGTAAAGTTATTTTAAAAACTTGATAGTTATAAAAATTTATAAACAAAAAAAGTATTAACAGTTAATAATAATTTCTTTGTTCAAAGATAATGATTGATTTATTATAGAAGTTTTAAGAAACTTTGAAATAATTTTAGTTATATTTGAATGAGTAATATAAAAGTACGTGTTTAATTAAAACATAAAATATGTTTTAATAATTTATACGTTATATGTGTAAGTGAGTGTGCGTGTCGTGTGTGTGAGTTGTGTGTGTGTCTGTGGTGTGTATGTGTGCAGCTTGTGTGGTATGTGTGTAAATCTGTGTGCAGGTAAGTAAATCTGCTGTGTGTTGGCAAGTAAAATTTCTGTAGTGTGAGTGTAAGTAAAATGCTGTTGTTGAAGTGTAAGTGTAAATGTTAAGTTTATGGAATAAATGTAAGTGTTCATAGTGAATGTGTTGTATAAGTATCATAGTGAATGCTGTGTATAAGTGGTAGTGTGTTGGTGTGTGTTGACCGCATGTGTATATGTTATGTAAATATAAGTGTCTTGGGTAAATGTAAGTGTCATAGTGAATGTGGTGTATAAGTGTCATGTTGAATTTATGTATATAATGTAAGTGTGTGGTGTGTGTGTGTGTGTGTGTGTGTGTGTGTGTGTGTGTGTCGTGTGTGTATGTGTGTTCTAAATAATAATAACAATAGGCATGAAGTAAATAACACTAAGTATAATAAAAATAATAAAAATAAAATAATAAAAATAATAAAAATAATAATAAAAATAAATAAAAATAATAATAAAAATAAATAAAAAGTATTAAAACAAAATAAAAAACATAATGTAATAAATATATGAGTAAAGCAGTAAAGCAGAAAAGTAAAAGGTAAGCAGAAAGGTAAAGCAGTAAAGCAGAAAGTTAAAGCAGTAAAACATGAGTTAAAGCAGTAAAACATGAGTTAAAGCAGTAAAGCAGTAAAACAAAAGCATACTAACCCCCCCCCCTTGGTGTTAGGTAACACCTCTATTGATTTACTGATTTACTGCTTTAAGGTATGTAATGTTAATGAATATGTGAGTTAAAGCAGTAAAACATATAAGTTAAAGCAGTAAAACATGAGTTAAAGCAGGATAAAACATGAGTTAAAAGCAGTAAAGCAGTAAACAACAAAGCAACTAATCCCCCCTAGGTGTAGGTAACACCCTCTATTATTTACTGATTTACTGCTTTAAGGTATGTAATTTTAAATAAATGTGTGAGTTAAAGCAGTAAAACATAATAAGTTAAAAACAGTAAAACATGAGTTAAAGCAGTAAAACATGAGTTAAAACAGTAAAGCAGTAAAACAAAAGCATACTAATCCCCCCTAGGTGTTAGGTAACACCTCTATTGATTTACTGATTTACTGCTTTAAGGTCTGTAAAGTATATGTTTTTAATAAAAATGTTTAAGTTCCTAAAATTAGGATGGGCTAAAATTGACCCATGGAAGACCAAAGGGTTGGGCCGTTTGTTTTGTACGTATGTATAAGTGTAAATGTAAGGGTCTAAGCGTCTATGGGTGAGTGTAAGTGTCATAGTGATTGTGTGTATAAGTGTAAGTGGTGTGTGTTATGTGTGTGTGTGTGATTTGTGACCGCGTGTGTTTATAAGTGTAAATGTAAGTGTCTATGGGTAAATGTAAGTGTCATAGTGAATGTGTGTATAAGTGAATGTGTGTATAAGTGTCATAGTGAATGTGTGTGTGTGTGTGTGTGTGTGTGTGTATAAGTATAAGTGTGTGTGTGTATAAGTATAAGTGTGTGTGTGTGTGTGTGGAGTGGTTGTGTGTGTGCGTTGTGTGACTTGTGGTGTTTGTGTGTGTTGTGTGTTGTGTTGTGTGTTTGTGCACGGATGGAAATAAGTTAGGATAGATCCATACAGGTCAGGTTCCTACATGACCTCATGTTAGCATAGATACCTACCAAAGGATAGGCATCAGTTACCTGGATGAGCTCAAGGCGGGGTGGAGGCTAGGTGCAGGTGTAGGATAGGTGTAGGCTAGGTATAGGTGTACTATATAATATATATATATAATTATATATATATATATATATATATATAGTTATATATATATATATATATATATATATTATTATATATATATATATATATATATATATATATTTTATATAATTGTGATGTTGCGGAGTGAGTGTAAGGTGTCTATGGGTGACGTAAGTGTCTAATGTGTATGTGCCTAATGTGTGAATAAGAGATATTAGGATGTATTGTTGTGTATAAGTGTTAAGGTATAAGTGTCTATGCTAAGTGTAACTGCTTAATAAGCTGAACATCATATAGGTGGTATCAAAGATGACGCCATTCAAAGATGAGTCATCAAAGATGAAACCCACTAAAGCGAGTACAAAGGCTAAGTTTTTAAAGTTTGAGGTATCAAAGCTCAGGCACAAAAAGGCTGAGGTATCAAAGGTTGAGGCATCAAAAAGCACGCATCAAGTTTTTGAGGCATCAAAAACTGAGACATCAAAGTTGGAGGCATCAAAGCTGAGGCAATAAAAGCTTAGGCATCAAAATATCGAGTGGGTGGGTGCATATGGTAAGTTGTGTATGTGTTGTGTTGCTGTGTGATGTGTAGGTGTGGTTGTGTGAGTGTGTGCATGTGTGTTCTTAATATAATAAACAATAGGCATGAAGTAATAACACTAAAATATTAATAATAAAATAAAAATAAAAATGTTTTAATAATTATTACGCTATATGGAGTAACGTGAGTGTGCGTGTTGAGTGTTGTGTGTGTGTGTTGTGTGTGTATGTGTGCGTGTGTGTTTGTTGTATGTGTGATTCTAAAATAATAATAACAATAGGCATGAAGTAAATAACACTAAGTATAATAATAAAATAAAATAAAAAATGTGTTTAATAAAAATTTACGTTATATGTTTAAGTGAGTGTGCGTGTGTGTGTGTGTGTGAGGGTGTGTTGTGGTGTGTGTGTGTGTGTGTAAATGCATGTGTTGTGTGTGTGTGTGTGTGTGCTTAAGTTTGCATATTCTGTGTATGTGTGTTCTAAATAACAATTCGCGCGGGAATATTGCGCCTGCGGGCGCCCGCGGGGGGCGGGAACGCGGAAATATTGCGCCTGCGGGCGCACGCGGCGGGCGGGGACGCTGCGGGTCGCACCTGCGGGTGCGTGCGGGCGGGGTTGGCTGCCTTTGCGGGTGGGCTCATGCTGAGCCCTGGTGGTTAGTTTATGAACTAGTGAATTAATTATTATCTATTCTAGTGAAATTAATAATTATTCCTCAATGTAAGTATTTATTATAAATATGATATACACTTAGTAAAAATAAAACACTTTTAATACGAATCAGATAACTTGTGCACCGCTTAACAAGCTAAAATGACTGATTGATTTTTAAATGAGTTTGGGTCTAAAAGATAAAAAAAACACGCAGCTACTCTAACACAAGTACGCAAAGCTACAAAGTTTTAATTTTCAAAAGACGATTAATAATAATTCTCCGTCAATCAACATACGAGGTCATATTAGAGATAAGGATTACCCCGTCCAATCACAAGTTAAGGAAACATTTCCTTTTTACCTGCTTAAGCATCTTACCGATCCAACATGTTTCAGTTTTTGAAATATAATTATAAAAATAATAATAACAATGATTTTTGTCTATACGGATTACCTTTTGACCTGGTAATAGGATTAAATTAGCCCGTCTACAAAAAGGCTTATCCTAAATTTAGGCCTAATTTAGGCCTAACGTAGTTATTGCACCACATTTTACAGAAAAAGGTCAGTTTGAAATGTATTTTGACCTGGAATTAGGCTTAATCGCCCCGGGTTACAAAAAGAATTATCCTAAATTTAGACCTAAAGTAGTTATTTCCAACACATTTTACAGAGAGAGGTCAGTTTCGTATCTGTAGGCAGTGCGGGTTGTTGTGTTTTCTCGTGATGGCTTGTCAATGTACATAGATAATTAATATATAATAATAATAATATAAAAAAGGCCGAATTATTAAAAAACTTTGAATATTTTTAGTTTAACATCGACTTGAATGAATAATTTAAATGTAAGTGAATAATTGTATTTCTTAAATAAAAACTTAGAATGATTTTAATAAAATACATGTATCGTTAGCAGAGAAGAACTTATTTGTTTTTTTATACTTATACATGCTAAAGATAGTAAAGCAGTAAGTTCAATTAGGAACAAAAAACGTGGCATAGGCTGATGTAGAGGGGTGTGCTGGGGCTTTGCCCTTACTGATTTACTATTTATTGTTTAATTAAGGTACTAAAATATATGTTTTTAGTAAAATTTCTCATAAAATTTTAGTAAAAAAGTTATTTAAAACTTAATAGTTATAAAATTTATAAACAAAAAGTATTAACAGTTAATAATAAATTCTTTGTTCAAAGATAATGATTGATTTATTATAAAAGTTTTAAGAAACTTTGAAATAATTTTAGTTATATTTGAATGAGTAATATAAATGTACGTGTTTAATTTAAAACATAAAAATGTTTTAATAATTATACGTATATGTGTAAGTTGAGTGTGCGTGCGGTGTGTGTTGGTGTGTGTGTTGTGTGGTGTATGTGTGTGTTGTGTGTGTGTAAATCTGTGGGCGAGTGTAAGTAAATCTGTGTGTGTAAGTAAATCTGTGTGTGAGTGTAAGTAAATCTGTGCTGTGAGTGTAAGTAAATCTGTGTGAGTGTAAGTAAATCTGTGTGGTGTAAGTGTAAATGTGAAATGTCTATGGATTTAAATGTAAGTGCATTAGTGAATGTGTTATAAGTATCATATGTGAATGTGTGATATAAGTGTAAGTGTGTGTGTGTGTGGACCGCATGGTATTATGTTGTAAATGTAAGTGTCTACGGGTAAATGTAAGTGTCATAGTGAATGTGTGAATAAGTGCATAGTGAATGTGTGTATAAGTGTAAGTGTTGTGTGTGGGGATGTGTGTATAAGTGTTGTGTGTGTGTGTATGTGTGTCTTCTAAATAATAATAACAATAGGCCTGAAGTAAATAACACTAAGTATAATAAAAATAATAAAAATAAAATAATAAAAATAATAAAAATAATAATAAAAATAAATAAAAATAATAATAAAAATAAATAAAAAGTATTAAAACAAAATAAAAAACATAATGTTAATAAATATATGACGTTAAAGCAGTTTAAAGCAGAAAGTTAAAGCAGTAAAGCAGAAAGTTAAAGCAGTAGAAAAGCAGAAAGTTAAAGCAGTAAAACATGAGTTAAAGCAGTAAAACATGAGTTAAAGCAGTAAAGCAGTAAAACAAAAGCATACTAATCCCCCCCCTTGGTGTTAGGTAACACCTCTATTGATTTACTTGATTACTTGCTTTAAGGTATGTAATGTTTATAAATATGTATGAGTAAAAGCAGTAAAACATATGAGTTAAGCAGTAAAAACATGAGTTAAAGCAGCAAAACATGAGTTAAAGCAGTAAAGCAGTAAAACAAAAGCATACTAATCCCCCCTAGGTGTTAGGTAACACCTCTATTGATTTACTGATTTACTGCTTTAAGGTATGTAATGTTAATGAATATGTGAGTTAAAGCAGTAAAACATATAAGTTAAAACAGTAAAACATAATTTAAAGCAGTAAAACATGAGTTAATTAAAGCAGTAAAGCAGTAAAACAAAAGCATACTAATCCCCCCTAGGTGTTAGGTAACACCTCTTTGATTTA
>JABUQX010034688.1:12500-20000 GCA_015478945.1 Trachelipus rathkii | reverse complement strand
AAGCCATTGGTGGTTGGTGAGCGTTGAATATCACCAAGAATGATCGCTGAGTTTCAAGAAAGTTGAAGGAGAGAGAGAGAGAGAGAGAGAGAGAGAGAGAAGAGAGAGAAGAGAGAGAAGAGAGAGAGAGAGAGAGAGAGAGACGAAGAGAGAGAGAGAGAGAGATGAAGAGAGAAGAGAGAGAGAGAGAGAATGTGTTCTAATTTGGAGTTTAAGTAGTCAAAAAATTTAGGATAGCCAGTTGAGTTAGGAGACAGATATACAAAACAGATGAATTTTGTAGTAAAGTAGATTTGACCAGGTATATCTTAAACCCTAAGGTTAGAAAATTCTGAAGAATTCCAGATCATGAGCACCAGAACACAAAACATCGATTGCGAACATTAGGCAACAAACACCGCCTTTGGATTGAAAATTGAGGAAGAGAGAGTAAGATGTAACGATTTAAGGGTTTCTTGTGGGTGCTCTCTAAAATATGAGTCTTGGTAAGGAAGAAGTGTGAAGTTTAGAGAACAGGAAGGTAATGTCCAACAAAGTTGCTGTTGGATTCCAAACTGGATTAAGGTTTGGAAGATATTTAAAATATTGAAGTAATCCAACAAGCGCCTGTCCACTTCCAACAACCAAAAAACAGGCAAGCCGGTCATTCTTTTTCAAGGCGTGATAAGGGGGACCGTCGAATGAGGGGATGATGGGCTATTTTTGGAAGCCATTCCTCTAGACTTCTCCGAGACTAATCGTGTAGTTGCCATTTCTATTTTTAATATAAGGAAAGTGTTGTCTGTAATGGTAAATGATATGGTGTGTGAATTAGAGGGAGAGGACTACTCCAGTGTAGGAAAATGTGGATATTACGCAAGAAGGGGCAAACCATAGCATAGAATTGCCTTGGATGCAGCCTGTACTTCCATATTACGTTTCAATTGGATTGATTTTATCTTCTATTTTTGACCCTTTATGGTCGTCTGTACACCGGGGACTATGGTAATATTGTCAACGATTGATGGTGCATGGCCTATCAAAAAACTTTTTGACCCAGAAGTATGACATGAGTCATTGCTTTCTAAGCTCATTTCCTTTGGATTTCTCCTTACCTTACTTAACGAATTATCTAACTTCCTTTCAAATCGTTACTTAAAGACATTTTGCTAAGATGCAACACCTTCCTTCTCTGTAAATAGTGGTTTTTCTCAGGGTTCTGTCTTATTTTCATTAATATTTTTTCTATTTTTCTATTAGAACTTTCTCAACTGTATATTTTTGACTATTTTGAGTAGAATCTTCACTTCAAAAACTCGACCTGAACAACTTGTAACAGCTTGCTTTAGACACACCTCTCAATATATCTTTCTGATAAGATAGAGTTCTCTTGTTGGGACTGTCACAACCTTGCAACCCTGTGAAATGTTAAGCTAAATTTCGAAACGTACTTCCAAATCTCTCCCTCTGAATATATCCAAAATTTTTCCTTCCTTTCTGTCAGTTTTTAATCTGTCCTGTAAGCAATATAAAAAATTCCTGATCACAAATTTAAAAAATACCATTGAAACATCATTACCACAAATGGTTGGCTTAAACGACTTCAAGAAAATTAGGGTTAACGTCTAGGCTGCGAGAATTTTCCTTCCTTCCAGATACTCCAGTTTTACACGAATTCTTCTTCATCTGCCGCTTAGTATGGAGTACTGCTTTTATATCTGTATATTCTGTAGGTTTCAGGGTCAATTCTTCCAAGAGAAGGTTGAGTCGAAGGCTAAAGGACTTATAAACTATCTACTCTTTAATACCTTGCTTTCTGTAATAACGAGTGCCTTATTATACTCTTTTTTATCCACACTACAACGTGCCAAGTGCTCGAGAGGGGCTGAATACACGTGTTTCACTTCCTTTGGTACACCATCAAATTACAAAGAGTTGATACGACATTCGAGATCAGCAAGCAGGTAACGGGTTTTCCCTTGTTTTTGTGGCAAAATTTGACATTCTATATAGCTTGTCGTTGGCGAGGACTCTCCTTCTTATAAACCGCCTCTTATTCCTTTTGATGTTTCTTCAATTTCTTTATATGATGACACTCATCAGTGAACATTGCATATCTGGGACCACCTGTGACGGTTTTCTTCTGGTTATCTATGTAATATATCCTTGAGGTTGGACTAACAATCCAATCACATATATATACCTATATGATATATATTATATATACTTATACTATATAAATACTATATAATATTATATATATACTGTAAAAACTATTACTATTTACGACATATATGTACAAGGATGTATGTATATATATATATATATTATATAGATAATATAACAACTAATATATATATATATATATATATATGTATATATATATATATATATTATATATATATTACTAATATACTATAATATATATATAATTATATATATATATTATATGCAACAGCAGATAACTCATGGCAAATTTTATAGATTACTTGGAATAACATTGGAAAGCCTTGTTCACTCTATTTGTTTAATTTCTACACCAATATAAACTGAATAGCGTTAATAGTTCTTTGCATTGGGCAATTAGAGTATATAAATTCTAATATTACCACAACAACTTATTTATCTGGAATACGTTGATGATTGAATTATTAAAGAAATGGCACTTCATATAGTGCCTACCCTCTATCGCGAGGTCTCAACAAGAAATCGCTCGACTCGATGCCAGTGCCCCCAAGGTTGAATGAGGACCTCGCCATTCGGCACACTTCAAATTCAGCTTTCTCATTATTAACTCAAAAAAGACATTTTTTAACAGTTTAAAATGCCTTAACAACAGTCATGGCAATAACTTTAACGGACATTATAAAAGTGTACCAATAGAGGTGTGGAAGTCAGTCCCCTTACAAGAGAACAGACGGTGGGTATGGCACACATCCGTTATTGGTATACTTTCAAATATTACAGACTGGGATGATTACATATATATGCATATATATAATATATATATATATATACTACTTATATATATATATATATTATATACTAATTAGTAATTATATTATATATATATATAATATTATATAACTATATCATTATATATATATATATAGTATCCGGTAAAAGTTCACTAACGCCCACACGGAACGGAGGCTCGGATAAAAAAAAAAATTCACAGGTAGCCTCTGTGATACATAAATAGACGTTTTAGGGTCGAAATGAAGAAAAAAAAAACAAAACAAAAATCATATCTCAAAAACTATATTAGCTACAACGAAAGGAATACATTTTTGGAATCCTGGTAAAATTTTAGTAGGAAAAATGTAAAAAAAAAAAATTATGTAATTAATTATAGTAATATGAGGAGAAAGGCTATTTAAGACCTTTTATACGTTACTCGTTAAAAATAAACAGACTTTCAGTATAGTTTTGTTTGTTTTTTTAATTAAAGAATACCCCAAGGTTATACCGCACCGATAAGATGGCAGGATCGGGGTCTCTCGGCCTTCCGGGGAAACTACAGGGTAGGACTATTTCCTGCCCTCCGGGGAGGGTCTCCGGAACCCCCGCCTTTTGGTTTGGGTGTCGCGGGGGTCCTCCGCCCCTCCCCTACGGGGTATCGGAAAACGCCCCCCCTGTGTTCCCCGTCGGCTCGAGCCCCCTACATGTGCCGGTTGGTAATACCTTTACAAATTAATACTATTTATTAATTTACGCCCTAGAACAGGTAAAAAAAAAAAAAAAAAATTCATTTCGACCTTGAACATTCTATTTTATAGTACTCATAGGATGCTAACCTTGAAAATTATTTTTGATGCCGAGCTCCCGTCGCGTGTGGCGTTAAGTAACTTTGTCCCTAATATATATATTATGTATATATAATATATAATATATATATATATATATATTATATATATAATATACAATATAATTATATCTATTATATAATATATTTATAATATATAATATAGTATTATATATTATATATATAATATATATATATATATATATATATATATATATATATATATATATATATATATATATATATATATATACTAATCATAAATATATATATATATATATATATAATATATATATAATATATAGCAATTAATATATATATAATATAGTATATCATACTAGTAATATATATATATAATATACTATATATATATATATAATAGTATATATAATATAATATATAATATATACTATATTATAATATATATACTAATATAATATAATGATATACTATATATATATATATATATATATATAGTAATAGTATATATATATATATCTATTATGCATATATATATATAGATTATAATATATATATATATATATCTTTGATTTATTTTGCGTTTGCTTTGCTCTATGTTTCTTGCGGAAATAAAATATCATTTATAAATATAATCCCAGTAACATACTTGATCAATGAGGCACCGTATTAATTACTTTTTTGCTTCATCTTTTACCTCTATTCTGTGGTAACTTGAATTATTAATTAGAAACAGGATAATTGGATAGGTTTGTTCTTACTTTATTAGGCAGTGTGTGTGTGTGTTTTGTGTGGTTTCTTCTCTAAAGAATGACTCATGGATAAGGGTTGACTGATCAGCACAAACTTTTCCTCAACGGCGTGCGTCACCAATGTGTTCATACACAAGGAGCCGCATGTACTAGTAGTTACTCACGTCACAGGGAAACATGATGGACAGGGTCAAATGGTCGACATTTTAAAAAAAAAAAAAAAAGAGAACATCAATGGGAATAAAACCCTTAACGGAATTCAACAACCTAACCTTACCTACCTAACACCTGCGCAGCAGGGGCTTGCTACCTTGAATTTTTTTTTGACATTCGTGTCGGCCATTTTCCCTCGTCGACACAACTGTAGCTCAGATGTGATGGCGTCCAAACCCTTAACTAATGAGTTATCAGCGACGTATAAAATATAAAGCACGAAAATATCAAATAATAAATCTTTGGTTTTTGAATAAAAGTGTTAGATACAGCAAAGTAAAGATGCTTATATTTCATACCACCGCCATCCGCCATCGCATTCGCACCGCACCGCACCAGGCATTGCTACAACACTCGGTGATTCGAAGAAATTACGAAATAATTGTACTTAAACGATATTTCAAGCAATATGTAAAAAACCGCAGATAAAGTAGTGGGTAGTAAAAAATGTTGAATGAGACATTTAAAAAAGAAGGGCTGAAACCGAAGAGTGGTATGCCATCGATAAAAGATGAGAAACGTGTGGCTTCAGAAATTTAAATAGTTTCAAATGTTTAATCTAAATTCATAGCAATTTTTTAAACATCCGATCGACAGTGATATGAAGTGAAAAAAAAAATCCATTTAACGAAACCCCGAAAATGGCCAAATACATGTTACTAATACAAAATTTAATAAAAAACATGTTATAGGTCGTACCAAATTACCCAGACACAAAGCCTAAACTGCATGTTAAATTCATTCAGTTCGATCAGAGAGAGAGAGAGAATAAGAGAGAGAGAGAGAGAGAGAGAGAGAGGCAGAGAGAGAGAGAGAAGAGAGAGAGAGAGAAGAGAGGAGGAGGAGAGAAGACGAGAGATGAGGAGAATGAAAATTTTATTATGAAACGAAGACAAATATACGTTAGGGCTCAGGAGTAAAGATTACTCAGTGACTGTAGCGATCATTTTAATGATTTACAGGGAAGATTAATCAGGCGACTTAAGATTTAAGAGTTAAGACTTGAAAGAAGGGTGACTAAAGAGGTGTTGGGAGGAGAAAGAGAGAGCAGAGAGAGAGAGATTGGGAGAGAGAGAAGAGAGAGATCGGAGAGAGAGACAGAGAGGAGAGAGAAGAGAGAGAATTTTATTTTATATTTACTGCCGAATCGTTCATCATCTTTGGTTATCATTATTATTAATTATTATTATTATTATTATTATTAGTATTATTTATCATTATTCTTATTATTATTATTATCATATAATTTTATTTATTTATCATTATTATTATATTAATCATTTTATGATTCATTGTATGCAACGATTGATGATTTTTAGTGAATATGCGATTTTCAGGACGGGTCTCCAACATCTTTTGGTTCAAAATATTATATTAATAAGAATTTCGGTAAAGAAAGTTAATAGTGATATTTGCTGTTAGTTAGCTTTACTCTTACAGCAGGTGCCCTCCTAACGCTTTTAGCCTAAGGGCCACGTAACTCCTCCACTAAGTCGCCAAGGCCCAGACCTAGTAGTTATCATACTAAGTTGTATTCCGGAAGACAAGTGCGCGATCTGAAAAGCGAAAATACAGTGAGGACTATTTTGTTTGTGACTATAGTTTCTTACACAGTGTGTTTAATTTTGAGTGTTAATTTAATTTACAAAAGTGTTCTTAAGATTAAGCAATCAGTCGAATGGTATACTTGCAAGGGCCGGTCCTGGCCCGCGGGTCTGTTGTTGGAACTCCGTTATATATATATATATATATATATATATATATATATATATATATATATTATATATATATATATATAATATATTAATATATATATATATATATATATATAATATATATATATATATATTATATATATATATATATATATATATATTATATATATATATTATATATATATAGTATTCACAATTTAAAATCATTAAAACGATTGATTTTATACGGTTTTGCATAGTTTAAAAAAATAGCGATAAAAAAAAAAAAAAAAAAAATTCATTATCAGATACTGTATTTGCTTGTATCAAATATTATTAATTTTTTTTTTCTTTTTTGATATAAAATAAGAAACCTCAAAATTAATGGCAGATCATTCAAATCTTGTGAAAATAGTAATACGACAAACTGCCCACGAGTTCAAACCGTTAAGTTTGTACGAGTATAGTTATAGTATATATATTATTATATAATATATAATACTATATATATTAATGAATATATTATAATTATAATAACTATATATATATATATTATTATTATATTATTCTATATCTAACAATAGAGTAGAGAATCTACAGACATATATATAATTTACAAATATATAATTTCATACAGACTTTGTTTTTCAATCATTTGTGGGTGTAAAATGAGTCCTTAAAGATATTATCCATTTATTAACTTAATTTACTTTTTATTTTTTAATAATTTCTAATAAATTAAATTTAAACTTAAGAAAAGATATAATTAATGTAGTGAATAATAATTAATTAATAATAATAATAATAATAGATACATAATATATTAATAATAATAATACATAATATAATAATAAATAATAATAAATAATAATAATAATAATAATAATCAATTTCAAAATTAAATCAAATCAAAAAATATTTTATTCTCTTTAATAGATTACATGGTTATGTTTACATAATTAAATACAAAATCAATTTACATGATTAAAAAAGGGCTCACTCAGGGGACGTTTTTCGTTCCATGGAGGCCCAAATAATAAGTAATAATGTATAAACAACAAGTGAATAGGTAATAATT
>JABUQX010034688.1:0-7500 GCA_015478945.1 Trachelipus rathkii | reverse complement strand
CTTCCGCGCGAGCCGATTAACGCGTTCCTAATCGAGACGGAAAAATCTCACTTACTTTAAATATCCGCGTTACGAATTCAAGGATAATCGAAGACGTATTATCATCTCGCTACCTCCTGCAGGCTTAGACTCTTGAACGCCGAAAGCGTGTACTGCGTGATCGGAAGAAGAGAATGAGATTCCAGATTGGTCTAAAAAGTGAGAGTTAAGAAGTGTTTCCAAAAGATGTTAGATAGAGAATACAAGTGAGAGCTATACGGCGATAGTTAGAAGGATCGAGCGGCTTCCCTATTTTTCGGAATATGGACTTTCGGAATCGGTTGGACATGGGCGTGCTTTCAACACTGAGAAAGGGCTAGTGATTTGAGACATCACAGAACTCTCCTACAGGCCTGAACTCACGAGGCGGTAGCATGCGTAGAAGGCAGACAGTTACGGCCTCGCAACACACATCGGAGGAGGAATGTGTCATCCGGGCCACGCCGCCTTGCCAACGTTCATAGATCTCAGAGAGCCCGTGTACCCGATCAAATGTAATCACAGTAAAAGACAATAGTACACTGAGAGGAGAAGTGAAGAAGAGGAGGAGTGCACAGAATTGGTACCAGTTGATTAGTGTAGGAAATAGGAGCCGAATAGAGATTTGCCTGTTTCATGCTGGAGAGTAGCAACAGAGCCATTCAGATCGAATAAGAGGGGCAAAAGATGCATTTAACAGAAACTTGTTAGAGACGTTTTTGGCAATGAGCCAGAAATTTTTAGAGGAGACTCCGTAAGGAGGTTAGCGCACTTTCGTTGATGAAAGAAGTCCGCTTTGCTCGCGAAGAGTATCCTTGCAACGATTTCTAGACTGAGTGAAAATTAGCGAGAGTGATTAGAAAACGAGAATTTTCCACTCCCGATAACGCGCTGTCTCTAACCTGAATGGCCAGGTTCGAGCAACAAGCACTGATCGAAGCATAGAGTATATGAGGAGGAGAAAGATCTAGCGTCGAGAAGGAATGAATCCTCATGCTTCATCCCGTCAAACGTTACAGCCTCTCACCTTAGTGCAGAAGCCAAAGAGGTCATCAGAGTCAAAGCAGTCCTTCCAATTATAGTTAGCGTAGAATCGACGCAAGGACCCCCAATCAGCCCGATCAACAGTGCCAGAAAAGCATGAGGGCAGGATGGAGCTGTTAGGAGAGAAAGTATTGAAATTAAAGCATATTAAGGTGGTGCAGTCAGATTACCAATAGGAAGCGAAAATGGTGTAGTCTATAGAGAGAAGGCACTAGTGGTTGAAACCATAGGTCATAAGTTGTTCAAGAATTTGGTTGGATTAAAGAGTAGTTGTTGAATAGAAAACAGTGTGTACAACTAGGAATGGCGAATAAGTTCATCATGGGAAATAGTGAGGAGTGGATCTGCCCACAGCGGTGGTCAGAGGCTGGGGTTACTCATTTGTCGTCCCTTCATATATAGTTAAGTGATTTAGACCATGCGACTTAAAATGCAACGCCAGTTTTTGTAAGTTTGCAGGCAGATGGATACCAAAGTGGCCACGCTCAGTTTAGGAAAAGTGAAGGTGTATAAAGATCAAAATTAGATTCCTTGAATAAAGCTTCTTGTGTGCGGCAGATAAGTGGAAATGAGATTCTTATAGTACGAAAATTGTAGGTTCTCACGTAAGTTTCTCAAATAAAAGTTTTAACTGCAATATGAATGGCGGGGATTAGCTTGAGTCTGTGGACCAAGAAAAAGATATTAGGTTAATTATAATGCAGTAATTTGAAAGATAGCTAATTACAAAAAAATAATCATGAGAACCCCGTGTTTGGAAGCAATAATAAGCCTATAAGTTATGCCTGGGCATTAATAAATCTCGCCAAGTTGTTTTCAAGAGCAACGAGCAGTAATAAGCTAAACTGGCTTAATAGCGCGTGGAGTGTGTAGGCAATAATTAGAGTATTCTGCACAAGTTTGGGCCCCTTATTTAAAGGAAAAGGACTTAGATATGCTAGAGAGAGTGCAAAGTAGAGCAACAAGGGATGATTTCTGGGTGTTGATGTTATGAGCTAGGGGAGAGCTGAAGAGGTTCAGGAATAGTTTCAGTAGTCAAAAAAGGCGAGTTTTCTCAGACCGGGACATGGAACAATTCTTACAAAAATTTATTACATTCTATATAATACGTGAGACAATAATTCTTCATAGTAGAGGTCACGGCACGGGAGGACAGGGGACACGTAACAAGAAAATTAAGGAAGAAAGGCATCTGCCATCTGATACAGAAAGCATTCTTTCAGCATAGAGTTCATGTGTCTAAATTCTAGGAATGGTTTTTGCCACAGGAGCGTTGTATTATAATAAGTGCTATATTATATATTATATATTATACGTATATTATATAATATATATTATTATTTAATAAGTATTATATTATATATATATATATATATTATACTATATATATATATACTACTTCATGTTATATAATAATCATAATAATTATATATATAATGTCGAAATAAGGAACCGGGAACTGTAGCGATGACTGTATGTAAAGGGTGATATTAGTATATTATTATATGATAATTATAATTATAGTATAATAATGCTGTATATATTATATATATAGTATATATAGCATATATATATATATATATACTATATAGTATACATATATATAATATCATATATATATAATCATATTATTTATAATTATAACTGTACTATGGCCCACAAGGCTGCACCGCCACAGCTCCGCACAGCAACCACCTACCGCTAAAGCACCGCACCGCACAGCACCACACCGCACCGCACCGCACTCACTTAGTAACGGATAGAGTTTTGCCTACAGTTGGTATTCCTTCAAATTTTAACACCCCTCAATAGGCATGCGGTTGATCGCTAACCTCGTCCGTAGAGAGGTTACCGTCTCCATAAGCCATGCACGCCCCCGCAGGGTAGGGGGGCGGTCGGTGCTGCGCCCCTAAAAAATTGTAAAATGATCGTAGAAGGTTTAGTAAATTTGAGATATCGCGCTATAGGAGCGAGGATCATGAGTAAGTAGCTGATTACGATCCGGTATTCGGATCCGGCGCACCGGCCGTCGGTTGCTTGTCCGGTGCTGATTGGCTGTAGCGTAGTAAATATTGTAGGTATGAATATTATACAATCATTCTCGGTATCAAAAAGATATTAGTGTTTCATAAGGTCAATTAGATTCTGACATTCATGATGGTTTGAAAGACCCCTGCGAGACAGTAAAGTAATAGATCACCGACAACAGTGGCCCCGGGATTCCGGCTCGAACCACCGCGAGAACGCAAACCGCTCGGCTCTTCCAGTTGATCCTCTTCTTAATATGAATACTTATAATTTATTTTTCAAGCTTTACGATGGTGACGTCTTTTTGGTTGTTCAACTCTATCACTTTTTTCATAAAACTTAATTACATTATTTTATTTAGTTCTTTTAATTTCCATTTTTCGTTTCTTTCTTTAGTTAACATTTATCGCGTGATTGCTCGATGTCGTGCTGATGGCACGCCGCTAATCAAATTGTTACATGTATCCATTTTTACGATACCCATAATCTCAGTACGATCGCTAAGATCCATAGTACAATTTCCAGTAAAGACTCTCGACACAGGACAATTTCCCATCATAAAACCGGCAGCACCCTTCTGTCTCGATGGCCTCTGTCGTATTCTATTTTGCCATGCCATGCACTACCTCGTCGGATACAAGTGTAAATAGATTTAACTAAGAATCTGTCTTCATGTTTTACTCACTACCCGCCATCATACCTAGCGCTCGCTCTAACATCCAGTCACGACTACAGTCGAAAATACATGACTACATCATAACCTCGCTCGTCGCAGCCGAACGTACTCCTGACCCTTGGCTATGATCTAGATCTAGCAATCTATACTTCGATATCTATCTGATTCAGTCATATTTTTACTACAAATTTATAGTATGTTCATACTACGCCTATAAAATCAGATACAGTCAGTAAAATGAAACCACTCATTCGCAAACCACTCCCTTCCCTTGTGTCCATCCGTGACTCTATTGATCTTTCTGAATCTCTATTGATCTCACAGTCCTATATTATGTTACTAATATCTTCGTTTATGTATACCATATATCCCCTTAGAATCCAGGTAAATGATCTAGTTAATAATTCAAACCTATCTTCATTCATCAACACCCTGTCTGTCCGAGTCTGCGGATCTATTGTATCTACGTATATGCTTCTATGATCTATTTGACTAATTGATCTCTATTGAGTTCAAATTTCATATTTTTCCACTCATCTAGTTTATAAATAAGTTCTTTGGTTGAAACCAAGTAGTGGAAAGAAAATTACAAGTGTAATTTTGATTTAAAGCCTGTTCATATATCATTAAGTGTCGAACACTTAGCATCAAATCGGTTAACAATATAATTTTTTAGCATCACAATATCTAGATATAGCATTCGCTATACGCAAAGTTCATTAAAAGATATACTATTCCCTATTTAAAGAAGACACATTAAAATGAAGATACAATACGTTACACCACATTAAAATTAGAAGCTGATAGGTTGTACTAGAGAAAACATTTAAGTCTTTAACATTTGTGACGCACTTTACGATCTATATTTTCAAAAAAGATGTATATCATCTAACTGTAATTACGTAAAACTTCTAGAAAGTCTATAATATGCATGAGGATGTCAAGGAAGCTACACTACTAAGCATTATTTGATTTCCTCTATACACACGGCTACTGACAATGTCCACTTGCTCGATATCATTCCCGAGGAACATAGATAGATTCGTCAAGATTAGAAGACCAGAGTCTCGGTATCCCAATTACACCAAGCTAATGAAGTTCTCAGACATGGCTGGAAATACCACCTAAAAATCCTATCTCTTTCGTTTCTAAAGGACATATTTTAATATGTTTAACTTATCTTTCATGCTTCACTCTGTATAAGTATATATCTCACGATAGTGATCTACGTACTATTCGATACATCTCGATTCTCCAATCGTCGCAGATTTGACGGAATTGTATTTTTTCTTTTATGTATTTTCTTCTTCTTCTTCGCCAGTAAATCACTCGACCACGAGAGAACTGAATTGATGGATGTCCATCATACTTTCTGTCCACAATGTGAGAGACTCAGATTCCTAATGGCGTTCCTTCTAAAAGCTAAGAACACTTGACGCATGATCAAGACAGTCCCCGTATTAACCAAGACTGTGAAACTGATACAGTCTTGTATATGATGACTCGTAGATGATGCGATCAATGTCAATTACTGTATTTCTAGCATAGTCATTGAGCAATCAACAACCTGCTACCTTACCTCACCTGACAAGAACCTTCATCTCTCAAGCTATTAGCAAGATAAATTTCTCGGTATACCAAAAGCGGACGCGAACATTGAAATACGGAGTCTCATATATCATCCTCATATTCTACGACCGACCATGGTTGAATATAATGCAAACTGCAACCCCCTAGGCCGAAATGTGGTACCAATTTTAAGCAGACTTTCCCCATAGTTGTCTCAGGAATACAGCATCCGATGTTCTACAATTTCCTATTATTACTTTCTGAAGGAAGCTACCATTGACGATGTTAGTTAGGTATACTTAATACTCGATAATCCTGCGTAAAGTTAAAAAATTTTAGTTTCAATTCTCTTATTTGATATTTTGCTGGATCGGTATCAAAACGAAGGATTTCTCTATTTCCATAGTATTAATTGGAGAGACTAATTTCCACTTTACGCTACATCAGTAGAGTCAAGCGATTCCCAGTAATTTAAAGATAGGGCTTTGGAGCTGCGGGTAGTTCGATTGCTAAACAAGAGCGCTTGTTAACATTAAGAACAAATTAGAGTCAATATATCCTTAGTTACCAACTTGATTGCGTGTGTTCACCATGATAATGAGATCATAAGTCTTTCTGAGAAAATATATCACCGTTTACGACGTCTGCCTTTATATTCAGTACGGTTATTTTGATAGACCTTACGCAGTCGTCAGTTCTAGTGTTTCTCCATATCTTGTCTACAATTGTAAATCCGCATGATTGCAGTTGAGACTCTTCGCTTCTGAGTAATTAATTTTATAAAGTAGATTCAAGTACTCAACTGTCGGAAATAAGCCGTGTCAACGTTGGCAGCTGGATGCTACCGCTAGAGTATGTTTCATTTACATAACACCTCAAGCGTTGATTATAAACACGTATCACAGGAAATTGTCTCCGGATACACTACGTGATCAGGTTCCTGGAGATCTGAACCACTCTTCGCCTTTACTAACTTAAGTCTTTTTCATTCAGATAATCAAAAACACATTTCGGAAGGGTCAATCTATTGGTCAGACAGTGTCCCTTCGGTATTGAGATTCGAGAGCGTTACAGCTGTAGTTATGTCGAATTCGCATGAACGGGCGCGTTAATACTTAAGAAACAATTGGACTCATCACGCTGTCTGATGAGGGTTCACTGAGAAAGACTCCACTCACTTTTACAACAGTCTGTGCTGGAGGGATGGAGGAAAATGCATCTTGCTGGTGCAGTGTTGACGTATAGTAATGAAGAGAATTGGGTCTTAACATTGCCTTCATATACGACAATAGCTTAACAGGTTAGTCGATTATTGTATATAAAAATTACACACTTATTCATCGATTATTAGAGACGGCAACACATGCAAGAACACATTCTTCTTATTACATGCCTATCTTCATTCGCTCTTTACAGTTTTTTACGGCGACCGTACACCTTGACGCAGTCATCTTAACGTCGTATTTTCGTAGATCTATCTACATTTCATCAGGAGCATCGGACCTAGCGCACGCTTTATTACAGCTGTTTCGAGGGTCGACACCTCCATTAATTCCTCCGTAAGTTATCACTATACCCTGTCCTAGCTGCTCTTCTTTAGCGAAGTATTGTACCTCCTGATTTTAACAAGAGGGATAGCACGATACTGCAACAACGAAGCAAAAAAAATCCACCGTAAAGCCAATCCCCTCTCATGCTTGAACCCCTGAAGACTCGTTCTCTTTCCATTATTATTATTTAACGGATATTCCTTCTAACGTGTACTTACACACTGCCTGTTCCCAATGTGAATGGGGATTATGGGGGATTACCCCCTTTTTTTTTTCCCAAACGTCTCTTTATAAACGAATCGAACTCAAGTCTGGGTCTACTGCAAAAGGTAATACTGAACATTAGGAAAGCTTATAACTCTATTATCTTTAGGAAAATGAACTACTCTTAACAACGAAAGGGTGCTTTAGTATTCCCTACATACTGATGGTCAGTACTATTACTGCTATAAACATACGCCTACCTGACTCTTGCAACATTCTACGAAGGCATGCATACAAAATTGTAATGAACTTCCTGGTGTCATTTTTTGAGACATACTCTTCCAAAGTTCCATCGTTTGGTATATTAAGTATTTAGATCCTTAGAATGTTTTGATGTCATTATCTCTACTC
>JABUQX010034687.1:5000-36128 GCA_015478945.1 Trachelipus rathkii | reverse complement strand
TCCAGTTTTTTAGATGTTTGAAGTGGATGCTATTTTTCATTATTATTTAAGTTCTTTTAAGTGGTACTTATATAATTAAATAGTAAAGATGCGTTAAAATGAAAAGTCATGGTTATTATCATGTTTCTCATATTTTTTTTTACAGAAATTGTACTAGAATGACAATTTACGTTATAAATTTATGATTAGGCCAACCGTTATATAATAATAAAAAGTGAAAAAGCAAAAAATCGTTTTACGATAGATATATTGGGTTCTTTTCTTATGTGGTGAATGAGTTTTAATCCATTCATTTGATTGCATGGGATCCGAAACATTTTTATTTGTAAAGTTCTAATAAAACTTTCGTAAATATTTAACCTTTAAATATTTAAAAAAAATAATTGCACTTAATTATTTATTTATCTATGTATAAATAACTTAATTAACCTAACCAAACCTATATTTATCTTTATTATTATTATATTATATATATTTATATTATATTATATATTATATTATTACTAGTAATATATATATTATTATCTATATATATATATATATATATATTATTATAGAGAGGAGAGGAGGAGAGAGGAAGAGAGATGAGAGAGAAACAAAAATTTCTACTTTTGTCGCTACGTGACGGCGCTGTTTGGCACAATTTTTGTTCGAAAAGCGTAACTTGCAAAAAACTATTGGATTCGGCATACTTTCACAAGAAGTTTGCAGGTGTGGGGGTAGGTCTGTGAATAAAATCAAAGTATTGGCTTATGCCAAATTACGAAGCGTTTGAAGATCAATTGATTTCATTATGCTTGCTATGAAATTAATAGGGAAGTGAGACGGGAGTGTTATGATTTCCACTTGGTGTATTCAATTCTTGCTACTAATGGATATGGGTATATGAGAAATTATACAGCAGGTGGAAGAGTGGCAGGCGGGATGATGCGAATTGGAAGAGGAGTAGAGGGTCCGCTACTATTATATGCAGATGATTTGGTTTTGTGTGGCAATCTGAGGAGCTCTGGGAGTTTTTTGGTTAGAAAATATATGGACTGTGAAATAACGTGATTAGGAATAGGTTGGATTGATTGTGGTGAGACAGCCTCTGTGTGAGTGGGTTTGATGCTGAGGCAATGAGACAAGTCGTCTGAGTTTAAATATTTGGATTATATTGTTGGTGAATAGGTGAAGGATGATGCGTGTAGTAGGGAAGTTAGTGTAATGGCAGGAAGGTGGCTGGTGAATAATCTCTGGGGAATGTTAAAGTAAGGGATTAAGTCTTGGTATCTAGGGTCTTACATGAGGAGTATGTTAGTTTAGCCTTTATGATAGTTAGTGTTTAAAGGGGTATAAATGTGAAGGTTCTGAAATAAGTTAATAGTTCTCCATAACTATAAAAATATCAGATGTACTGTACTGAAAGGTTTGCTACCTGTGGAACGAATTGATAAAAGGAGGAATGAACGCGATAGGGAGTATGTTTGTGGTTGTGAAGAAAGGAGTAAACGAGAGAATAAATGACTATATTTAGATGGTTTGGTCATGTGAGTAGTAGGAGAGGTATATTGGTCAGCACCATGTTATAAATTTGAGGAGGGTATTTTCGGGGGGGTATTAAAATCTTCGTTCGCCACCTCGCCCTCTTCTTCTATAGGTGATGACTTACTTCTCGCAGACAAGTTCGTGTGTGTGTGTCGGCATCATTGAAGGCGGTTGCAACCCTTAAAATTTAATTGTATCATTATGTTTGAGGCATATTAGAATTAACCACATATTGGTCAACACCATTTTATAAATTAGGATTTTAATCCTGTGCTGGCAAGAAGGTATATTGGTCAGCTCCATGTTATTAATTTTCGAGTTACATATCTCGGTAAGCAATTCCTATTTAAGGGGGGTTAGGGAGGTCATATCCCCACCTCACCCCTACCCCTTTTGATGACAACCAATTTGGTCAGCCATTGTTATAATTACGGTCACTTATTTCGAAGCAATCCTTACAATTATTTGAGGGGGTTAGGGAGATCTTATCCCCACCTCACCCCAACCCCCACTTTTGATGACGAACCACATATTGGTCAGCACCTTGTTATAAATTCCGGGTAAGCAATTCCTTAACAAATTATTTGAGTGGGTTAGGGAGGTCGTAGCCCCCACCTCACACGCTACCCCCCGCTTTTGATGACGAACCACATATTTTTAACACCATGTTATAAATTTCGAGTTTATTCCCGGTAAACAATTCCTTAACAAATTATTTGGAGGTGGGTTAGGGAGATGGTATTCCCACCTCACCTGTTACCCCCCCTTTTGATGACGTAACCTCGTCAATAGACGAGGTTGCGTGGTTATGACTCATCATAAAGGGGTGCCCAACCACCTCTATGTTGCTTTCGTTTTGAATGACCACTCCCGGGTCGCGAGAGGAGGAGCTGGGATTTTGCTGTGTTGTTACGTCAACAGGGCGGCCGCTGTGTGTTCTCCAAGTCGAGAGCTGAGAAAACAAATGAGAGGGGAGGTTGAACTTGGTATACTTATAGCCTACTAGCTGCAGGGGCGAAGTTTGTTCGTATTGTAGTGGTACCACGTACTGGTTTGATTTGAGAATGGTACGTCTAGAGAGTATGGTAATGGGTTGAACTTGGTATACTTATGGGTGATGAGGCGTACTTCCGTCGCTACGAAGTGCGATATGTATGTAGCAGGTACATCCGTTCGGCTATAGGAGGAGGTACGTCTTAAAGAAGTAGCGTAAAGGGATTGAAACTTGATATATATATGTGTAGCGAATTTATAATATACTCTGAATGGTTGCTTAATATGTGCGGTTTCAATATATAGAAGGTATTCTTAGAGAGTGAAAATGGGTTTGGAAATTTGTGGTGATGACGTTTTAACCTCGTTGGAAACGAGTTATGTATTTGTGTGTACCATTTTGGCGAATATATGATGGGCCGTGCTTCTTAGGAGTAGGAAAAGGGTCTGAAACTCTGACATACTTATAGGTGATGATTTTGGTAACTACTGTCGCGGCGAGTACGTATTTTGTGGTATGGATACACATGGTTTTGATATCTGAGGAGATACTTTAGCGGACGTATCCCGTTCTATCTGGTACCCCTTTCATTAAGGTAACCTCATCGCAACGAGGTTTCCGTACGCTACGCCATTGAGGGATCAGGGCTTAGAGCCCGCCTAAAACCTTGGAAAATGTCGTAGAGGATGTAATTTGCGTATAAATCTTTCTTTGATGTAACCTGCACCAACGAAGCAACGTGGACACTACGCCCATTGAGGATGGGCTGAGCTCACTAAACCTTGTGAAAATGGCATCGTAGAAAGGATTTGGAAAATTGGCATACATACTTTCTTATGAAGGTAACTCAGGCATAGACGAAGGGTAAACGTGACACTTATTCCATTGAGCAATGGGGTTGAGCCCCTAAGCCTTGGAGATGGTCGTAGAAGGAATGAAAATTTGGGTTTACACCTTTTCTTATTGATGATTAACTCAACAAAAACAGACTAGCACTTGGTAACGTGAAGCTTGCTCAATAAGTAATGGGGCGGCTTGAAACCTTAACTCTTGAATGCCCGTAGAGAGAGATTGAATTTGGTATACCCACTCGTCTGTGACGAGGTTACGTGTCGCTGCCTCTGTGTGATCGATATTAAGTGATTAAGCGTATATTTTGAACTTTTGTATAAAACTAAACGTGAAATGATGTTTCAGCGTATGAATTATATAAAGTTATTATAATAACATCTCGATGTTTTTATTAAAACTATATCAATTAATTCACTTACTCAACTGGATCAAACCAATATCAGCCCATTCATTCTCCCTTGAGTCCATTCCGTAGTGATTAATGATATTGTATAATTTAACATATAACATTGCATAAAGCATTATCATCTCTCCTCTCTCTCTCTCTCTCCTCGTGTCTTGCTCTCTCTCTCTCTGTCTCTACTCTCTTCTCCTCTCTCTCTCTCTCCTGCTTCTCATCTATCTAATCTATTTCTATCTATTAGTCTATCTATCATGTATCTAATCTATCTTCTATACGATCTATCTTTCTATTATCTTATCTATCTTGAAACAGGGGTATTTTAGTTAAAGGATATTGAAGAAACATTTGAACTAAATATGCATTAATAAGAAATCCTAATGTTTTTCACTCAAGCAGAGAATTAAATTTTGTTCAGAAGATAGAGAGGATCTATTAAGATAACATGGGGGGGGATATGATTTTGTGTTAAATAGTTTAATTATATGGATATAATTATATACTTTTATGCAATTAATTATTTTTTGTAATATTATATATTAATATATATTCAATATATATATATATAATTATATATATATATTCATTATTATATATATATATTATTATATATATATAGATATATTATATTATATTATATTAATGTATTAATTACGAAATAAAAGAAATAAAGGACTCAAACTCTCTTCACTCTTACTCATCTCTCTCTCTCTCTCTTCTCTCTCTCTCTCGTCTCTCTTCTCTCATCTCTCTCAACTCTCATCGTCTTTACTCTCTTTTATCTCTCTCTCTCTATCTATTCTCTCTCTCTCTCTTTAATTTTAAACATCACAATATATAGATATATATAGCTTCCATCTCCCATCTAAAATTATTATATTATTTATATATATATATTATTATATATATTATTAATATATTATTTGATATATATTATTATATAATATATATTATTATAATTATATAGTATATATTATTTATACTATATATATACTATATTACATATATATAATTATATATATATATATATATATAAATATATTATATATATATTATGTATAATATCTATATATATATATATATTATATATATATATATATATATTCGTTTTCTTATCTTTATATTGTTCTTGTTCAAAGAGGGGACACATTTTTTACTTTTTAGGTTTTCGTTTTCTAAACTTACTATAACTAGGTTTGAGTACACCGAGTTTCTTTTGAACTTGAACGATTTACAGCGAGTTCGTTATTTCTTTTGTTATAATTAAACTTGTATTTTGTATTTTTGGTTTAAAGTTTAACTTACATTTTATGTTAATAGTCAATTGTATCAATTAGTGATTCAATGGATCAAACGCTATTCAGATACATATACCACCCCCCTGTTCACCGTGTTTCATTGATTAAGCGATTAATGTCCTGTCTCTGCTTTAATCATAAATAAACTTATTATTTAAATAAACGCCATATGAGATAATAATTATTGTGTTACTTCTTAACTATTACTTAGAACCATTTTTAGTTTTTTACTAAAATATTTAGTAAAATTCAATAGATCATGGATTCAAACGCTAATTTCGCTACAAACTAAAAGAATTATCTCTAAAATCACATTTTATGAAAATAACTGTTATAATATAATTTGTTCATATTAATAATAATATAATAATAATAATAATACTTAATATAATAATATAATAATATAATTAATAATTTATAATACAATAATCAATAATAATAATAATATAATATACACACTGTATAATTAAACTATTTCTACTTGTCAACTTTCTCTTTAACACAATCAGTGTATAACTTCACATTTGTCATTGTAATAATTTACAAACTTAACAGAACTCGAATAGCCTAAATAGGTATAATAGACAACAAAATATATTGCATAAGTTTTATTTAAAAACAAGCGAGTGTGCAAATCTTGTCTAGCCGCTATTCCCATTTCACCAATTAGAATTAAAATAGCTATTCACGACCAGGATGAGTTCTTTTTTCCAATAACACACCAATGATACTAATCTACCTTAACGCTCAGGGCTTAGTATATCGTTAACTAGCATATGAATCTATGATAATTACCAATGTCTCCCAGTACGTACTATAATCATTCTGTTTAACATAAAATGTAACATTACCAAATAAAGTAACAACATGTAAACCCTTTTTCGTATAACCCTAAAAAGACTAGAAGAGAACATACCAACATTATCTAGCAATATTACCACACAAAAGTGGTAAAAACCTACAAATAACAGATACACTACACACCTTTTGGACACTAATGATTCAAGAACTTAACATTATGGAACTCATGAATAAGTTTTCAGACCTAGCCATCTTTACGTAGCAATCTACCCATTCCTACTTTTTCAATTATATCATCAGCAGCTAAAGAGCAGTATTATCTAACAAATTAACTTAACAAGTGTCAACCTATCAAAGATCTCATCTTGAACTATGATTGCATACTACCTTCGTCAAAGTGATCTGTGCATATCAAATATCGGCATCTTTGAATATTAATAAACTAGACAGTTAGCAAATTCTCTGTCAACCTAAACATTACTCAGCAAAACTTAACCTATGCCCACCGTTCTAACAATCATCACCACCTAACAGTAGTAATTATCTTACAAAACTATATCATTTTCTTATCAAGCTAGTATAACCTAACAAATCTAAACACTGAACTCGATAAATGCTTAAATTACAATGTGTTCCAGTCTATAACAAAAAAAAGAGACGAAAAGTAAAATTTTCTCATATTTATTTTTCATTACGGTTAATATCAAATTTAACTTAGTCAAAGTTAATAACCTTTGTCAACTAGTAGGTACACTAACTCTGTACATTTCCTTCAAAGATTTTCTTTAACTTCTCATCGACGTCACTGAAAGCTCGCTTGTCCATACACGCCTCTATAATGAGAATGCGTGGCAAGGATACTGATTTGGTAACTCATCGCGCGCAGCAGATAAACTCTCTCAACTCTTCCACTGTTCCCAGTTCTCGCTATCAACGTATACTCGCGTGATGAATCTCTCGGTTATCCCCTTTCTAAGAAAGACATGCCACCCTAACAAAATACGACCTACAAATCTAACGGTTACCCAACGTGTGTAACCTGGTCTTACTCCTTAAACTATCCTACAATGAGACACTAAAATTAATATTCATATTTAATAAAGTACTAATAGTTTCTGCGAAGGAGAAGCCCCATTTGGAATCACCCATGGACAGGGCTGGGAAGTCCCATTTTAGGAGGGTCACACTATCTTATTAGGAAGAGAAAGATGTATGTAGGTGAGTGAGGAAATGCTTTCATCGTTTGCGTCTATGTCTCCTCCTAGGTTTGCGTGATGATCTGAAGATAGTATATATAATATTAATTTATATATATATATATATACTTATATATATTCTATATTATATTATGTTATATATATATAATATATATATATAATATATATATTAATAAGTATATTATATATATATTAATATTATATATATGATATATATTAGTATATATATACTCTCTAATATACTTTATTATCTATTATTATAATTTATATATATACTCTATATATTATATAGTATTAAATATATATATTATAATATTATATAATATATTATATAATATAATTTATTATTATATATTATTATTATAATATTATCTATTACTATTAATATATATATACTATCTACATATATTATATATTATATTATACTATAATTATACTATATATTATATATTAATATTATATATATTATATAATATATCATTTCTAACTCATGCCATGTCCTGTGTTCCCCTCCTCAGCCGATTTCTTACGTCTTGCCGTACTAGCGTTTAGGCGCCAAAAGACAGAAAAAAAAAAGAATCACTTAACATGACAGAAGTCAATCGTGGAGGGAGGAGGGAGGGCGGTTGAAAAAGAAAAGGAGCGGACCTTTAAAATCAGACCTAAATTACTTCCTTAGCCGGCACCTTTATCCACTGTCGACTGATCTCTTCGGAATCCGTTAGTAACCGCTACGTTGCCTCTTACGTCCTCAACTCCCTCGGCTTTTGAAGCTACACCAACAATGTTTAATGAGATAATCTTTAAAAAAATAAATGCCATACATTGTTCTCTCGACTCATAGTAAATTTTCAATAAATATATATATTAATTATATATTTAATATAAATACTAAATAATATTATATAATATATCTATATATATATATATATATATATATATATATATATATATATAATAATATAATACTAATATATATATACATACAAACCCTAATAAAATAAAACTGAGATGGCAGAGATATGGTGTAGAATGGTGGAGAATGGAGTTGAGTGAAGGGTGCCCTACCTGTACCTTTATATGCGGAATGATTTGGTTCTGTGCGGCGAATCTGAAGAGAGCTTGAGAGGTATTGATAGAGAGATTTGGCCAGGTGTGTAGTGTAAAAAGGGGAGCTTGAAAGTAAACGTGGATAAGAGTTAGTAAGGGTTATGGTTGTTGTGATGAGAACAGTCCTCGGTTTGAAGATTTGTTAGATGGTGAGCAGCTAAACAAGGAACATTTGTCTTGAGTTTAAATATTAGAGGTATATGTTGGAAATGGCAACGGGAAAGCGACGATGCAGAGTTTGTGTAGTAAATTATGTGAATGGCAGGAGGTGGTGGTGGGCATAAATTCGTTGGTGAATGCAAAGGGACTAGTACTTGAGTGTGCTAGGGTCTTATACATGAGGGTATTGTTGTTACCTTGTTTGTGTTAATTGACTATGGTAGTTGAGACTTATTGTCTGGAATAAGGTATAGATCTAAAAGTTCAATGTGATTCGATGGACAATCTTTAGGGTGAGTGTGCTAGTTTGTTGAGAAGAATTGACCTAAAGATGGGATGAACGGTATTAGAGAGGTCAGGTGTGGTATGGTGATGAGAAAGGGGAGGGGTAAATGAGAGAATAAATGAAAGTTATGTTAGAGATGGTTTGGTCATGTGGAATAGGATATGAGAATGGATAATATGAATGATACGTTAGGTGTTAAGCGGAGTATAGTGGTAAGTGTGTTGTTGGGAACGGACCGGCTGGGAGACCGAAGAGAGAAAGTGGATTGAGTCGTGTTAAGGAATTCCTGAAGGAGAGAAATGTGAGAGATTTGGCAGAGGCGAGAATAAGCGTGCAATGATTAGAGAGAGAATGGCGGGAAGATTCTCTGTATCGGGGCTATGGTTTGTGGCCACCTGGGCCAGGGGATGAACCCTTCATTGACGATTTCCCATAGTGACAGGGTCCGTCGCGGTCCCATGATGCTCATAGGTGGTTTTTTCTTGTCCTTGTGAAGACGTAGCTCTCACTATATAATGGTACAGAGGGGGTAAGGCTGGGCTTTCTTTTCGACGAATTTTCATGTTTCCTACTGCTTATTCTTTTCCGCATTGCTTGTCAGCACCTTACCCCAATCTTGGGGCAAGAGGGAAGGGAAGAAAGAAAGAAAGAATATATTATATAATATATATATATATATATTATATATTTAATATATATATATATATATATATATAATATATATATATATATATTATATAAATATATATTATATATATATATATATATAGATATATAATATATATATATATAAGAATTATAATTTAGACGTTTTGGTTTATGTTATTTGTGCTTAGAAATGCTCAGTAAGAATGCTTACCACAGTTTCAGCATACGATTCTCCCCCTGAGTAAAACGAACACGATTTCTTACGTGGTTTACTTTTTTTTTTTACAAACAATGGGAATCAGCTGCTGAGAGGGAGCATGAGCGAAAATTGGGAATAACAGAAAAAAAAGAGCAGACGTGCATTCATTACAAATAATTGATAAACTATTGTGATGGAATTTATCTTATTTGGAGAAAAATAGATTAAAGGCTGATTTTATTGATGAAATATTCATTAATTACAACGGGGGCCTACCACGAAGCTATTTTTTTGAAACATATTTTTTGTATAGAAGAACGTCTTAATTCGCCAAGCACGGAAAATAGCAACCTTATAGAATTAGGAAAATTTACGTTTGGTAGCATTTCTTACGATTTTGCCGCTAAGTTTGAGCAAAAACGATGCAAACTCGAGATATTTCTTACGTTTCGTTACAGCACAAATGCAGAAACGATAAACGCATATATATAAGACCTTTTTGTCATTTGTGTAACGCTCGATAAGAAACAGCTTTACCATGTTTAAAGATGAATTTTATTCATAAAAGAACAATTTGATATGAAAGTTACTTTAATTTACAAACAACTTTGGAATCAGTTTGTATGGGACACGGTGGTTTTGGAATAAACAAAAATAAAAAAAATAAAAAGGGTTTTTTTATAAATAAATTGATTCCAACTATAAACGAAAAAGTTTATCGATTTGGAAGATAATTAGATTTAAAGCTATATTTAATTGAATAACATTCATCAAACTCAAAGGACCTACCCACAGCCGCCATCTTAGTTTGATTACAAATTTTTCCTAAGGACGTGGCTTAAATTCGGCAGCAACGGGGAAATAGCAATCATATCTAGAATTAAGGAAATTCCTACGTTCGTGACATTTTTTCACGATTTTGCCGCACAAGTTTGCAAAAACTGGAACGCAAACTCAAGCATTTCTTAACGTTTTCGTAAGCACAATGCAAAAAACGAAACGATCTTCGAACTCCAAAAAACGTTCAAATAAATACAGTAAATGGACGAGACAAATTGCGGAATTATATATATATATATATATATATATATATTATATTATATATATATATATATATTATATTTATATATTATATAAGATATATATTATTATATATTTATATATATATATATATATATATATATATATTATATATATATATATATATATATATATATATATAATTATATATATATATAAAATATTATATATATAATTATATATATATTATATATTATTTATATATATATACTGTATTTATATATAGCTATAATAAGTTGATTAGTCTATATTCATACGTATAATATATATATACTTGGTGTGTGTAATTAGTATTATATTAAATGCCCCAATGCTTAAAGAAGAAAAATTTGAAACTTTAATTTCTAGAAAGGGTTGAATTGTCTGCCAGCTTCTCTCTGCGTTCTGTCGATTGGTCCATATGTAATAGAATAAATTTTTTAAATTTTCTTCGTCTGATAGGAGGGCTGAAAACCCCCTGCTATCCAAATCCTTCTTTTCACGAATGGGTGTTGATAAGCTCAAAAACCTTTCAACTACCAACACAACCCTGCAGCCAATGTCGGGAACATGGTAATATATATATAGTATTATATAGTACCCGCTGCTTTATTTATTCCTATGTATATATTTATATATATATATATATATATATATATATAATTATATATATATATATATATATATGATATACTAATTATATCATATATATATATATATATATATATTATATAGGTAGGGATATATAATTATATATTATATATATGGTATTGGGTGGCTGCCTACTACCATCTATGTTCTTGCCAGGAATGCTAATCCAGTCGTGAGAAGGTCGTGATCGCCGTAAACGACCTTCTAACTTCTCCGGCGGAAATTGTAATGAATTCGTAGATGACCTCATATATGGCGGTAATAAAATGTTTGAGGAGAAAGAGGAGAGAGGTGATTGGATGTATTTAGAAAGGGCAAATTTGATTTGCTCGCTAGGACTGAAAAAGATGAAAGAGAAAAGGTGAAATTAAGTGGTTTGATGTGAAATGTGTGCGTGCTGGTGTGGAGAAGAATGAGAGGGGAAGAGAAGGAGTTGCAAATTTGATGAGTGACCTGTGTTATGAAGCTATGGTTAGACTTTTTGATTGTGTGAGTTTCCTAGAATCTAATGGTTTAAATTAAGTTATTGGAAAAGGTCATAGGTATGTTGTGGTTGTGACGTATGGTCCTGGGGAAACGTTGAGAAGAGTGTACGATTTTTGGTGATAATATCTGAATGATCTGTTTCTGGATGGGGTGAGTAGGGTTTCAGATTGATAGTTTTGGGGGACTGAATGGTTGGATAGGTGATCAAAAAGGGATGGTATAACAGGTGGTTTGGGGTGGCGGGAGAAAATTAGAGAATGGAGGAAGGTGATTGATTACTCTGTGAAGAGAGAGGTATGTTGTAAAGTAATACTTTCTTAAACACAAGGAGTATCCATAAAGTATACTAGAGTTGGTGTGGATAGAGATGGTATCGAAGTGAAAAGTATGATTGATTTAGTTGTTGGTGAAGAAGGAGATGTTTGAAGTATGTGTTGGATGTTTAAATCAGTTGGGGTTTAGGATGGGATTATCGCATCATTATGTTGTTCTATGTTAAAATTAATTACCTAGTGGGGTGCTTTGGATGGAGAGAAGGTGAATACGAAAGGGAAGTAGGTAAAAATTTTAAGACCGTGTAGAAGTTAAGTGAGCATGATAATAAGGATAAGTATGTAAGAGCGCTCGCTAGTAAATGGGTTGAATGTGAACAAGATTGATACTGAGCAAAATTCTGGGGGCAATGAAGGAAGCAATTGTTAGTAGTGAAAAAGGAAAGTGTGTGGAATGTGCTTAAAGAGGAAGTAAGGAATGTTAAACAGCGAATGGTGGATATGGAGGGATAGAAAAGCAGAGTCTTAAAGGCAAAAAAAGAAGCTGTGTGAAATGTACTACAAGCATAATGATGAAGATTGCAAAAGAAAATGCTTGGAAATTATATAAGGAGGAAAAAGAAATAAACAAATACTAAGGCCATGTAACAATACGTAGACGGAGAAAAAACAAGAAGGTAACATGAACAGTTTGAAGTGAGAATTGAATGAGGAACATTACAAGAGAGAATAGAAGATCATCACTGGAAGGAAGCGCGCGACAGGTTAAGAAAGAGAATCAGGGGAATCTGCTTAGAATACAATGAATACGGATGCGCTGCTTCTTGATAACCGATTAGAAATGGAATGTGAGGGGACAAGACAAACCCACGTAGTGGAAAGAAACACTCGAAAAATACTGACACACATATTAACACTGATAATGAATGACAGGTGTTATGAAAAATGACAATGTGCGGTTTCTGATTGTGCAAGAAAGGAAATCAGTAATCTTTGGAGAGATGACAACGGTTATTAGTAAGGGAGGACGGATATGGGGTAGGGTGAGAAAGTTGAAGAATGGTAAATCAGCAGGTATAGATAAATTACTTAGTGAAATGATCAAGAACGGGAGGCGAGATGGTGATTGATTGGATTTGGAAAGTTGATTGTAATAAAGCGTTTATGGGGGTATAGATTTTCAAGGGATTGAGGAGGAGAGCGGTAATAGTATCCTTGTATAAGGGATAAGGGAGAAAAGGGGAACTGCTGAAGAAATAATAAGTGAATTAAGTTATTATGACGTGGTTGTAGGAAGTATATGCTAGGTATTTTGGTCGATAAGAGTGCGTTGAGTGACTGATGGGACGATTGTGAAGAACAAGTGCGTTTAGGAGTGGTTAGAGGATGTGTGGATCAATCTTTACATTGAAAACAAATGATTGAGAAAATGAGGGAGAGAAGAATAAAATTATATTTAGGTTTTTATGGATTTGCAACAGGCGATAATAGGATTAATAGGAAGCGTGTTATGGCAGGTGTTAAGTGATATATGGTGTTGGTGGTAGGCTGCTGAATGGAATCAAAAAGTATGTATGAACGATAGTAAGCGTCGTGTTGTGTAAGATAAAAGGTGTCAATGGATGATTGGTTATGGATTTTAATAGCGGAGTAAGACAGGGAGGGTTGTTGTTTATGATCTCTTGTTATTTCAATTTTATTATGGATGGGTTGATGAAAGAATTTAAGGGTGGGGGTGGCAGGAAATTGGTGTTAGAATGGTGGAGAATGAGAGTTGAGGTGGAGGGGCGCCTACCTTATTGATATGTCGGATTTGATTTGGTTCTGTTGTGAGCGAATTGTAAGAGAGTTTGAGAGGATTGATTAGGAGATCTGGCAGGGTTTGTGAAAGGAGGGGCTTGAAAGTAAACTTGGATAAGAGTAAGGTTTATGGTTGTGTGTGAGGACACTCCTCAGTGTATGTTAGATGGTGTGTTAGATCGTGAGCAGCTAGAACAAGTGTCTGAGTTTAAACTTTAAGGGTTTATTATGTTGGATGAGAAGGGAACGGACGATGCAGAGTGTAGTAGGCAAATTGTGAATGGCAGGAAGGTGAGACTGGTGCAATTAAATCGTTGGTGAAGTAAAAGGACTAATAAGTCTTGAGCCTGTGCTAGAGTCTTACATGAGGGTATTGTTGTACCTGTGTTATTGTATGGTAGTGAGACTATGCTCTTGGAAAAGGAAGTATAGATCTAAAGTTCATCAATGTGTTCAGATAGGACAATCTGTAGGGTGTGCTAGGTGTTGAGGAAGAATTGATAAGAGAGAAATGAACGTATATAGAGAGTGGTTTTATTTGTGGTGTGAAGAAGAAAGTGGTAAATGAGAGAATAAATGAAAGTATGTGAGATGGTTTGGTCATGTGGAAAGGATGAATGATAGTAGGTTGGTTTAAGCGGATGTATTAGTGGTGAGTGTGTTGGAACCGACCGGTGGGAGACCGAAGAGAAAAGTGGATTGAGTCGGTTTAGGAATGTCTGAAGGAAAGAAATGGTTGGCCAAGGCGAGGAATAAAGGTGCATGATAGGAGAGTAATAGGCAGTGGTTTTGTATGGGGCATAGGTTGTGGCCACTGGGCGCTCAGGGGATGAACCACTTACATTGACGATACCATAGTGGAGGGTCCGTCGCGGTCCCATGATGCTCTACGGTGGATTTTCTGTCTGTGACGAGGTCTCACTAATTAATGGTACCAGAGGGGGCGGTACAGGCTGGGCTTTCTTTTTCGGACGTTTTGCATGTTCTTCCTACTGCTTTTCTTTTCCGATGCCGTTGTCCAGCACCTTACCCCCAATCTTGGGGCAAAGAGGAAGGCGTAGAAAGAAAGAAAGGAAAGAAATTATATATATATATTTATATATATAATAATAATTAATATATATTAATATATATATATATATATAATATATATAAATATAATATATATATTTATATATATATATTATTATATACTATATATATTAATATATATATATATATCTATATATATATATTTATATTATATATATATATATATATATATATTATATATATATATTATATTATAGTAATATATATATATTATATATATATATATATATATATATATATATATATATATATATATATATATATATATGTAGTGGAGAGTGAAGTGACCGGTTAAGAAGTAACCACTGCTATAAACACTTCACCCTCCTTCAATTGCTAAGTTTTTATTAGAATAAAAATATTAGGAGAAAGAGGTAAATAAAAGAAGGGAAAGTTACCTTCGTTGGTTATTTTGCTTAGAACTTCTCTAATACTGTTGTTGAGAAGATAGTAATAACCATGCAAGCATCAAGCGTTCTCCCAACTCCAAGGTAAAAGGCGGGACTTTGTGGTTGCTCACTGATTACGTGTATTTTGGGGTGTGAAGTCAAGCAAGAATTTATTATATTGTTATATAGTAAATTAGAAGGTGAATAAAAAGGGAATAAGGGATAGCTTTATTAACAAAAGAGAAGTGATATATTTAAGTATAAAACCTTTTTAACCGTAATATGAGGAGGATTTTTATACAAGAGTTTTGAGATTGTTAAGAGAATAAACTTTTTTGGGGCATACAAGTGATCAGCCCAAGGTTAGTTCAGCAGTTTATTTTATACTTATAATAGTTTCAGGTGTTACAGTAAAGCAGGGGAACAATTTGGATTCGAATACATTAAGAAATACCTTAAGATTGAACTTGATATTTTATTATTATTAGGATTTGATTTGATACTGCAAATCGTACACTTGGTAAAATTTATTTAAACTTAACTTAAATTAAGAGTATGGGTGCTCGTCCCATAAATTAGGAATTAACTTTGTTGGTCTCAATACAGCTAGCGAGTATTGATTATCTTGATTCAAAAGCACAAAAACAAGGCAAAAGGCAAAAGCACATGACAAAAGCAAAAGCACATGACAAAAGCAAAAGCAAAATGTATGGTCTGAAGGTTTAAGCCAAGGGATTAAGGCGAAGGATTTAAACCGAAATGCAGTTAAAATTGAAACCAAAAATGAAAAGCCCTATTAAAAATAATAGAGAATTAGCCTTATGATATTCATTAATTATATTAATTATTTATAACCTATTTATTGATTTATTATTAATTTCATATATTAATTTCATATGGTTTTAAGAGAAGAGCTTAAGTTTTCTTACCCTATCATTAATAATGTCGGGAAGAGGCTTTTCTTTTACTGAGACTAGAAAGAAATGGGGGACCCTTACACAATTCACCAATAACTATATAGTATGAGGACAACAAATAACTGTAAATAAAATGATTATACAGCTAAGTTAATAATAATAATAATTTGTATATTATTAAAATATAGATATATAATTATTTTATTAAATTTGTTTGTTTATAACTATGTAGTACTTGACCATGCATAAAACTTCAGGTTTCCGCATACAGGTATTTTGGTACTTTCGTTACGTTCCTCATGAGAGCCGTCTTTGTTTCAGAATACATATAACTAATATAATCAGCTTCCATTACAAAAAATAACATTATTAGAAAACTCTTATAACGATTTTAGATTGCAACTTTGACAATTTCATAAGATACTAAATCAACAACCATCAAATAGCGATTACCACCATAAACCGCTATATACTAAAAAGAGAAAGAAATATATATTTATAGAATAAATTACATGGGCAACACTTTGGTATACATAAATTAATAATTTAATTATAAACTCTCCTTAAAATTAAACACAATCTTTATTATGATTTCCCATAATTCTGGAATAATGTTTTCCTTAATTTAAAGAAAAACCATAACTTTAGTCAAACTATAAATCTAGGTTCACCTCTTATACTTCATCCCCACTAAGCTAAAACCCCCTCTTATAATTTCGACGTCATTTACGATACGGAGCTTTAGACAATGAAGGTACACGACGTTGTGACATACTATGATAATAACAAATTTCCATTTTTTGATTCTTGTTTACATTATTAACTCTATAATTAATCTGAATGACGATAAAATAAGTAATTTTATATTGCATTACGCATGAAAATTGCCGCAACAAGGAATTTTAATTATATTACAAGTTACTTTTACCATCACATTTGGATTTGGGAAAGATACTATTGTCTATTAATAAAGTATTAAACTTCTTCTTCCAAGCAATTCTTTCCAATGTTGTTTTAGTGAGTTTTGTGTCTCCTCAGATATTCTCGTTGGAGGCATATTACCCAACGTCCACCGTATTCCCGATCTTATCTTGCCAAGAAGGTTATTATTTATTACAGGTTCTACAAAAGAACTCTTAGATACATTAGACTGGGGAAATTGAGGAACTGAGGAAGAATTGGCATTAGAAGAATAAGTTGTGGGATACTGTGGACCTTGGTTTGGTGTATAGTTTTGGTTAGAACAGGAAGAAATTTGTGATTGGGCAACTGGAGCAAAAGGAGAATGTTGCTCTTGTCCAGGATATTGACATTGATCATACATATAATTTGAAGAATAATTATAAGATGGCAATTGATAAGCATGATACTCATTTGAATAGGCATACGATGTAGAGGGTTGAACATATTCTTGTAGAATTTGATCTGTGGACGGCACTTGAGGCAAAGGCAACAAAGGTTGAGATCGGTTTGGTTCCGTATTTATTCTAGTGGGAATAGCCTTTTTGGGATAAGGACTTGGCCTTTCTTGGACCTTAGTTAATCCAAAGGTGCTTTTATATTTATTCAGTAGGGCAAATAAAAATTGCCGATTGGGATGGAGTCCATCACTTATCAATGGAGAATCCATGCTTAAAGTTTCTTTATTATAGTATTTACTATGGGGATAGTATTTACTATGGGGTGTGCTCTTATTATCATTATTAGTACCAAGACCCAGGTGAAAGTCTAGGATGGCATTTCCCATCAAAAGTTGTTTATTTGGCCAGCTATATACTGGACTCTTCAAAGTTCCAAATTTATTGAACATGTTTATGGCATGATCTCTCATTCTTTCGGGAGATCATGGTAGGAATCACTTTCCACAATATTTTCTTCATTAGTCAGCACCCCCACGATCGTCCCACGAAAGAATTTCTAGTCTTAATTAAAAGCGTGTGCAGATCTTTAGCAATTGAGAACAAACTAACGAGAAGAAAACTATAAGCAAGACAAGCGAATTAAAAACGCGACAGCTATAACACGGACCTTAGAAATTTTTTCCGGCACAGCTTTTTCAGTCTTATTTTATTCCCATAGTCTAGGCTACGCATCGACCACGCATTAATTTCCTCTAGCATTGACAGCACTAACCATCTGCATTCAATCGAACAACGTTACAGAGCCAAACTCACACGAATGAGCTAGTCAAAGCCCTATCTCTTAGCATTATCTATCATAAATACAATGAGCAGAAATACTACCTCCCTCTCTTTGTAGGCCCATCGTAGTAAAGTGCCCGACTCACTCACAATAGACAATTCGAGCCAATAACTCACACTAATATCATAGACAGTGCACTCCACCCAGAATAAAAAGACGCGCTTGGAAAAAACCGACAGAAAATATGACGCGGCGCACGCTGCACAATCGCGCTCCAGACTACGAGTGTACACCTCTCCTATCCCAGTTTCCATTAGTCGACAAGAGATATCCTCTTAGCGCTTACATCGAACAACACCAACCCAAGACAATAGGAAACTTACTGCACAAACACAACCCCTATGGGCCAGTACAAGGCATTCCTGATAGTTCTTTAATATATTTATGAAAGAAAGAATAGTAAAGAGTGAGCAAACACAACCAACAAACACAACCACAGCTGTGAAAATTATAAAGAAATTACAATTAAATTACTGATTATATTGTGGTAAGATACCAAATTACTGCTTTCTCTCTATATATCCCAATTTAGACTTATACATTTATTTAAATATCTAAATAATCTTTGAAAGAAACAACATATGGATATTTTTAATTTAACCGATAACCTGATTTACCATTCATTCAATTGATTTTGAATTGAAATTGGCATTATTACAATATGGAATTTGAATTTTTTCAAAGAGATCTTTCGGGATGAATTTGCATACACCATACTATTATTTTTTGAATTCTTTCAACGATTTTGAATGAAACTGGCCAATACATATATGGTGCTGAAATTCTCATTTATATGATAAATTACCCAAATTTGACGAAATATATTTAGTATAAGTGTAAAGTAATAAGTGATGTATAACATTAGTCACACCCTAACCATCTCCATAACAATTATAGACACACGAATAGAAAATTTTTACACAAAAATAGTTGGAATGATACCCAAATTAATAATTACATTAAATAAGTTCAAGAATAAGGGAACCACAAAAACTATAGTAATTAAAAATTACAATTTTGAACCCAATAAAGGTATTAACGAATACCAGACTTGTAGATATTTATTCGATGTTTCTGACCTATAGAGGAGTATTTCTGCATATTGTGCAACATCTGCGCTGCGTCTCCACACTGTCTCGCGATTTCGGAAGAAAAATCTGAAATATTGATACTCCTTGCATCCATTCCTCCCCTATGCAACATCTCGTTCATGACATGCGATGACAGAGCAAGGATCGGAAGGCCCAACTCATAGGTAATGCCTAATCTAGACGCCGCATAAGGAATCATTAACATACCTCTCTACACCTAAACATGTTGCACGATAACAATAAATCAACCTATTAATCAAATACAAAAACTAATACAAAATCAGATGTTTGTTCATTCAAGGTACTTTTAAATGAAGAGGATTTAATTGTGTTCTTTCTGGAAAGGTTCCTTATAAAGTTCAATTAATTCAATTAATTATAAAATTACAAAATAAGATATTTTATGTAATTAAGGGGTTTTAATTTTAACGATAATAGCTCATAGATAATAATGAGTTTATGTGAAGGAATAACTAGGAGAGTGAGAGAAAATTTATGGTGAACCTTAGAGCTTAAGATTTATGACTTTTATACTTCAATAGTGAGAAGTATTTCGTTTTTATGGTACCCTGTACATGTTTCTATTTTATTGGAACTTTATTAATTTTAATTATTTTATGTTTAGATGAATAGTAAACTTTACGTTTACTTATTATCAGAATTTATTACAAGATCAGGTAAAGAAGGTATAAGGACATCATAATGAATGCCTCCCAAACACTTTAGGTGACAGGTTTCGTTTGTAAAATGGGCCCCATGTTTTATGGGTATGTTATTATAATATATAGTGACTGGATTTTTGAATAATTCAGTGAATGCCGTGATCACTTCGGGAATAGGTAATTGTCCCGGAAGTTTTAGAAGTCTAAGTGTTTTGTTTATTTGTTTTCCTGATAAGTGATATTTATGAGGGTGGCGTTCTAATTCTTCTACAATCACCTCCCGTAATTCTTTGTGTCTATCTGGGGAACCATATAAAAATGTAGAAAAGCATTTGTATAAAGAATCTCCGCCCCCTGCTATTTCGATACAGAAATATCCCTCTGGGATAAAATCACATGACACACCCTCAGGCAAGGGGTCTGTATTTTCATTTACTGGGGAGCGCGAAAGGGCATCAGCAACTGTATTATTGTTACCGGATATGTGTCTAATTTCAAAATCGTATTCATATAGTTCCTCCATAGTGCGAGCCAAACGACCATCTATCAGGCTCATGTTTTGCAAGTAAATTAAAGGCATGTGATCTGTAAATATGACAAATTTAATACCCCGAAGGAAGGGACGAAGAGACTTGACAGCCCAACGTAAGGCTGTCAACTCCTTGTCAATCACGCCATAATTTCGTTGTGCGCCGGAGAACGTCATAGAAATGAAAGCAATGGGTTTCCTTTCTCCCTGTTGGACTTGCGAAAGACAAGCCCCAGCTCCCACATCTGAAGCATCCACATGCAACTCCATGGGAGGAACATCAGGGCTATAATCCGGAAACCCCAATAACCGAGGATTAACTAAAGCTTTCTTTAGTTCTCCAAAAGCCTGTTGGCATTCTGGGGTCCACTTTACGGACTTTCCCCCAGTTTGACAAGATAAAGGTTTGCTAATCTGGGAACAGTTAGGAATGTGTCTTCTGTAAAAGTTCACCATTCCCAGAAATTGACGTAATTGTTTAACAGTGGAAGGAATAGGAAAATCTAATGCTCCTTGTATATTTTTCTGAAGGGGAAGAATTCCGTGTTTAGAAATGTTGTGTCCTAAGAATTCAACCTCTGTACGACAAAGACGTGTTTTTCGGGGTTTTAGTTTATACCCATTTTTTTCTAATGCCGTAAGAACTTGGGCTAAAGTGATGAAATGATCTTCAATGGTATGGCTAAGAATAATAATGTCGTCCAAATATACCATTACCTTGGACCAAGGCAACCCAGTTAACGCAAGCATCATGCCACGTTGAAACGTGGCTGGGCCATTCTTTACCCCAAATGGCATTTTCAAATACTCATATTGAGCGAAAGGGGTAGAGAAAGCGGTTTTCTCCACACTCTCCGGCTCCATAGCTATTTGATAGTAACCTCGGACAAGATCTATGGTAGTAAAATATGTATTCCCATACATATTATAGATCATGTCTATCAAATTGGGTAATGGGAACGAATCTGTTTTGGTTACATCATTAAGCTTGCGGTAATCAATGCATAGTCTTAGTTTCCCATCCGGCTTCCTTACAGGAACTACTGGAGCGGAATAAGGAGATTTACTGGGGCGAATTATATCTTGTTCTAGTAATTCTATGCATTGTTTTTCAATTTCTTGGGCTAGGGGTCCTTGAAATCTACGAACTGGTAATCTAACTGGACGAACACTTTCGAGTTCAATAGTGTGTGTAATGTTGGTGGCCACACCTACATCGTGGTCACCAAAACTTAAAGCAGCTCGGTGTTCTAATAGCACATTAACAAGAGTTTCTTTGTTTTGGTCACTGATAGGAATGTCGTCAAAACAAAATTCCTCTCTTAGTTTTTCAGGTGTCCAAATTTCTCTACACGGTAAGGGTTTATTAGGAAAAGCTTGTAGGTTGAGATTTCTCAACTGCATAACTTCCTCTTCTTCAAGTGATAAGAACTTACCCATCACTGTACCGCGTCTACAGTATTGATGCTTTTCGGAAGTATTTAAAAGAGCTATCTGTTTATGAGATGATAAATCTAAGACCCCGGAGACTGGATTGATAGAATGTATGACATTGCCCTTAAACCCGACTAATTTTAAAGGAACTGGCGAAGTACTACTTACTTCCACCATTTTGCAAGAAAAAGGGGGAATATGAACAGAATTAACATTAATGCAATTAAAAAAAGGAATGGAACGGCTTTCATCTTTGGCTATACATTCAATTTTATTACCTACCCGCCGGACCAGCCTTCTCAAGGTAAGATCGGGGAGTAAACTATTGTCTTTTAAGGCCGCTGCACCCAGGACCACTGGGGCTGGCATCATTTCCCCTGGGATTACTAAAAAAACAATGGGTTTAGTGAAAAAGTTACTATTATCAAAAAAGTATAAGGGAACTTCTATATAAGATTCCACGGAGACCGTGTGGTCACGTGCTAAACCACGAACGGCGTGGATCCCAATTTCTGTGGAGGGTTTCCTAGCATGTGTAAAATGTTGGGGAACCGATTCGGCACTAACCAAACTAACTCCAGCTCCGCTATCAATCATACAGCCCTCGAACCCAGAGCTATTTGGCTGAAACGCCACTGATATTATTAACGGATCAGTGGAGGAATATTTACAGTTGATTGTGACAGTGCGTAATTTGATCTGCAAATCATCAGTGCTTTCATTCGATTGTTTTGGAATATCTACAGGTGCGGAAGGTTTCACAGGATCCAAAACTAGGGAAGATGTTTTTGTTAACATCGCATCATTTGACAGTTGAACCACCGGAATGTTTGAGAGTGAGTCGTCTTCTGCAGCTGTCTCCACCGGTTGACTCGGGTCCGTGGAGACTACCCGTTTAAAGGCAAAGATGCCGATGGAAGTTCATCCACACCCCTACACCTACCCTCGAGATGGGGTTTCCGACAATAACAACATGGATCTAACATTAGACGTGGAGGTAAAGAACGTTCCTCGTTTTGACGAGGGGTTTGTTCAGTTGGTGGAGGAGACTTTCTGTAATATATACTCTTAACAACTGCACCTGAAGGGTGTTCGTTAGGTAACTTATGGGTATTTTGTGCTTGACGTGGTGGAGTTCGCTGAGGACAATTCATCCCCGGGTGAGGACCACTGCAAAAGGGACAAACAGCCCTGCGAATTTTCTGGGGAGAAGACGAAAGAGATCTGCGTGACCTGGAATCAGCCCTTAAATGTACTTACAAAAATCAAACAAAATTCCAACAAAATTCTAACAAAAATCAAACAAGATTCCAACAAAATTCCAACAAAAATCAAATAAAAATCAAACAAAAATCAAACAAAATTCAAACAAAATTCGAGGTTTGGTTATTTTCAGGTGAAAAAAATTTGTTCATCTTTCCCAAAACGACTTTTACTGTCTTTTTGAGGGGAATTACGAGTACCATTTTTGGAAGAACGGTAGGTTTTCTTATGATTTTGATGACGTTTTTCCTCTTCAATTTTGAGGTTTTCCGTCCAACTGGGTGACAAGGTGTCAATCCGAATAACAGACTCGGTTGTTTCGTTTAGTTCATCTTTCTGTACGGTATCATTCTTTTTGTGATACACCGGAACAGACCTTTCAGGGTTATTTTGATATGTAGATGTAATGTCATAATATTTTCTGTCATTTGTGTCAAGGGAATCAGCAAACCCCACGATGTCTTCCCAAGGGGTACGCCAATTTCGATTTAATTCCATCATATTTATATACTGCGTTACTCCTTGTTCTATGTGTGGAGGGAGAAGACTGTACAAAAATGCAGTGCGGAGAGATTCATGTTCTCGCATGTCTAGACCACGGTAAGCGCGTCTAGCCAAGCGCTCTAACCTAAGAGCGAACATTCGAATGCTCTCATTTTTATGGCGACGGGCAGAGTGATATGCCTGTAGCTGATGTGCTTTCTTTTTCTTTTCCTCATCCTCATACCATTGGATGAGGGTTTCACGGACAGAAAAATAATCTCTATCGTCTTTAATGACTAGGCGATAGAGTTGAAGAAATTGACCTTCCAATTGTCTGCCAAGGAGTCGTAACCATTGATGATATGCATTCTGATAGTGAAGCCGGCAGTAAGCTTCAAAATCCTCTAAATATAACAAAAAGTTTTGATCAGTTTCAATTTTGTATTTACCCGGGTCCACTACCTTAAGTTTTTGTGAATTTTTTAGTAACTGGGATAAAAGCAAAATGGCTTCTTCCATCTTATCAATTTTTTGTTTGATGGCTGGACCAGAGTACATGTCACAAGATTCGGGTCTGTTGTATAAAGTTGTTTGCGATTGTGGCTGTGATTGTGGACAATGTGTCAGATTACGATAAGGAATTTCTGTTGACCTAGGAGGTGGTGTTAAGTTGTATGTATTATTATGTGAATCAGGTCTTCCTCGATTTTGGAAATATGGGAAAGACAAATGATCATGATATTCGGTATCACTGTCAATAATCCTAGGGGGTTGTGAGAAATTATCATTTCTGTGTCTTTGGGAGGACCATTCGCGAGTATTGTGACGTTCCAAATTAGGTCTTTCAAATTGGTAGTCATCCCTACGTGATCTAGAAATAGTGTGGTAATCAGTATTATAAGAAAAAGGTTTACGAGATTGTAAAGAAGGGTTTATGTTATGAGGCTCCTCTAAGTTGATGAGCGGTTTTTCCTGTGGCAACATTATATTTTGATTTTGAAAACTAGAGTGTTTATGACCTTGTAGTGAGACTTTATTTGTCCTCCTTAAATTTCTAGGTCTATCAAATATATGTAATTCGCGTTGTTCAAGTCGTTTTTCTAATATTTGTTTTTCGGCATTAAATTTTTTTAACACCCGATCAAGTTCCATCATAGAAGTGACTCCATCTTCATCTTTAGAGTCAGGGTTTTCATGTGTACAACTATTCAAAGCTATAGCTTGGGCGTGTCCCTCACGTGATTCAATGTTAACTGTGTCAGAACCACGTGGGTCGTGTAAAAATATGTCCCTAATTGAATCTAAAGCAGTGTTTTCCCCCTGTTGGCCTAACAAATCAATTTCGGTTTTATCCCCTTCATCAATAGAGGATAAATCCAATTTATTTGTATTTTCGTCAACAATTCGGTGAGATTCAGACATTTTTATGATTATTTTTTACAAAAAAAAATTTTTTTTTTAGAACTATTTAGAAATACCTATCCCTTTGCAATAAGGGATATTTTGGGATCAGTTCAATCTAGGATTTCAGTATTCGTTATTTCAAGAAAAACTACTAGGAAGTGTTTACAAATATGAGTATTTCAATAATAAAGTGACGGAGTGATCTGAATCACAACCCAGCGCAACCAGAGCAGGAACACAAAGTCCCTGTTCGGGCGCCACTTTTTTTTTTCTCAAAAATGTAATTAGAGCAACATGAATTCATTATATACAAAAATATAAACAGATTTTATGAAAGAAATAATTAACGACTGAAGTGACATAAGCATGAGTCATGCAACGCATTTCACTCTTTATTTAGAAAAAAAAGTACAATTTTCCTTTCGGAACAATAGTATTTCTTTAACCTCATTCTTTTTCGGATTCGTTAACTAACGACGCGGGAAATAAATTATTTGCGTAGTAACTTCGCTTCTCGTTTCTCTTGTAATTCCTTTAGCTCCTCTTCAACTTTTGCTGCTTTTTCTTCTAAATATTCACCATAATCTTTAAGATCAATATCTCTTACAACCTTCGTTGGTTATTTTGCTTAGAACTTCTCTAATACTGTTGTTGAGAAGATAGTAATAACCATGCAAGCATCAAGCGTTCTCCCAACTCCAAGGTAAAAGGCGGGACTTTGTGGTTGCTCACTGATTACGTGTATTTTGGGGTGTGAAGTCAAGCAAGAATTTATTATATTGTTATATAGTAAATTAGAAGGTGAATAAAAAGGGAATAAGGGATAGCTTTATTAACAAAAGAGAAGTGATATATTTTCAGTATAGAACCTTTTTCACCATAATATAAGAAGGATTTTTTATATAAGAGTTTTGAGATTGTTCAAAAATCAAGAGAACAATCAAAACTCAACAAATACCATAAGAAATACTACCACAGTTTATTTATACTTATAGGATTAAGAATTTTGATATGATTGTTGTCCTAAAGCAGCGGAACACATTTTGGATTTCGAATACATTAAGAAAATACCTTAGATGAACTTGAATATTTTATTATTATTGGATTTGATTTGACTACTGCAAATCCGTACCACTTGTAAAATTTTATTTTAAACTTAACTTAAATTAAGAGTATGGGTGCTCGTCCCATAAATTAGGATTTAACTTTGTTGGTCTCAATACAGCTAGCGAGTATTGATTATCTTGATTCAAAAGCACAAAAACAAGGCAAAAGGCAAAAGCACATGACAAAAGCAAAAGCAAAATGTATGGTCTGAAGGTTTAAGCCAAGGGATTAAGGCGAAGGATTTAAACCGAAATGCAGTTAAAATTGAAACCAAAAATGAAAAGCCCTATTAAAAATAATAGAGAATTAGCCTTATGATATTCATTAATTATATTAATTATTTATAACCTATTTATTGATTTATTATTAATTTCATATATTAATTTCATATGGTTTTAAGAGAAGAGCTTAAGTTTTCTTACCCTATCATTAATAATGTCGGGAAGAGGCTTTTCTTTTACTGAAAGAATGGGGACCTTTCACAAATTCACAAATAGACTGTAGTATGAGGAAATAACTGTAAATAATTTGGATTTATAAGCTAAGTTAATTTAAATGGCTATTTGTATATAATTAAAAATTATTAAGTTTAAATTATATTTTATTAAATTTGTTTGTTTATAAACTTGTAGTACTGACCTGCATAAACTTCAGTTTCCGCATACAGGTCTTGGTACTTTTTGTTAGTTGTTAGAGCGTCTTCTGTTTAGAAATATTTATATATGAGGTTAATCACTTACTTATATTACTTAATACAAAACTCTTAGAGTTTAAAAGAATCGTTTGTGTATGTGAGAAGAAAAAGAATACTTAAATATGTACTAATAAAAAACAAAAAAGAGAAGCATGGATGTCCTGATGACTCAAGATAATAATTAATGGACGTCAATCAATTTGGAACAAAGTGAGCACTCAATAATATTTTGATTTAATAAACTCTCCGGCTTAAAAATTAAACCACATAAGCTTTTATGATTTCCCATGTTCCTTTATCCATTTGGGTTAAATGATGGTTAAATAGTAACTTGTCTAACTTAAAGTCTTAGGTCACTATATCACTAGATATATATTATATATTATATATACTATATATTGTATATATATATATATATTATATAGTATATAGTAGATTATATACATTATACACTCATGATCATAGAAATCATTTAAAGCAAAATGTGTAGGTATCGCTGTATAGGTATCGGCACAATTTTGTCGATAACGATACTACTACTCACAATATTCAGAGAATACCGATACTTACAAAAATCTAGCCGATGTCATCCAGACCAGTACCGATCTGATACGATACCATGGTATCGGAGTCAACAATATATATAATAAATTGTTCCTATATATAAGTAATATAGTGTTAATTATATATATTAAGATGTATATATATGAATATATATATATTACTATTATATATATATATATATATATATATATATATATGTATATATATAGTATAAATCAAATTACTAGTAAGGAAGTAAGAATGTTAACAGTGGGAGTTGGAATGAAGAGGTATGCAGAGAAATACACAGAAATGAAGAAAGAAGTTTTTGGTTGAATGTACTAAAGCAAATGATGAAGTTTCAAAAGAAAGAATCTGCTTGGAATTAATATAAGGAGGAAAAAAAGAAATACCAAGAATGTTAATCTACGTAGAGAGAAAAGAAGAGGTAATGAACAGGGTTTGGAAAGGAGGATGAATGGGGCGTACTTACTCAGGGAATAGGAAGCTCTCTGAAAGGAAAATTGCTAAAGGTTAAGAATGAGAATAGAATGGGGAGAGCTTAGAAGTAAAGGGAAATAAGGAATGGTGACCATATAATTACTGATGTAATGGATTTGAGAGAGTACCATGGTTTGACCACACTTATCAAAATCTGTATAATATTGGCAAGTAATGATGAGGTGATAGTGAGTGTGTGTGGGTTTGATGGTGCAAAGAAGGAACAGGTATTTTGGAGATGGAGTTATTAGAAGCGAAGGAGGTATGGGTGAGTAAAAAAAAATAGGTAAGTGAGAAATATCTGAAGAATGGTAAATCTGCAGGAGTATTAATGTTGATGGTAAATACAACTGGTGAAATGATCAGAACCGTGAGGCGAGATGATGATTGATTGGATGTGGTGTTGTGTAAAAAGCGTTTAATGGAGGGATATAAGCTTCCATGGGATTGGAGGCAGTAGTGGCAGACCTTATATAGTAAAGGTGAAGAGAGGGTAAGGGGACCTGTTAGAAATTTTAGGGGAAAAGATATAATGCTGTTTTTGGTCGAAGAGTGCGGTCGAGTGAACTGAGAAGGAGCTGATTGATAAAGAACAAGGTGCGATTTAGGCAGTGGTAGTAGGAATGTTTGGATCAAAATCTTTACATATAGAAACAAATGATTGAGAAAATGAGGGAGATAAGAAGGCCACTAAATTGTATTTAAGGTTTTATGAGGATTTTGCCAAAGGGGTATGAATAGGGTTAATATGTTGAGACTCTATGCAAGATGTTAGTGTATATAGTGGTGTTGGTGTGTAGGATCTTTTCTGAAATGGAGAATCAAAAGTACTGTAATGAGGGATAAGTGAGTGCTTGTGTAAGAATAAATTCTTGGTCAAAGGGTTGAATTATATTTTAGTATTAATAGCGGAGTGAGACAGGGTTGTGTTATGTCTCATGGTTTATTCAATTTGTATATGAGAGTGAGGTTATGAAAGTAATTAGAGTGGGGGTGGTGACAAGGAAATGTGTGTTTAGTAATCAGATGGAGAATAGGAGAGAGTGGAGGGTGCCTACCTATTATAATATGCGGATGATTTGGTTTCTGTGTGGTGAATTTGAAGATAGTTTGAAGATAAATTTGGATAAGAGATTTGGCAGGGTGTGTAAAAGAGGAGGGGTATTGAAGTAAACGTAGATAAGAGTAAGGTTTATGGGTTGGTGAGTGAGGACAGTCACTCAGTGTAAGTTATGCTAAGAGTGTTTTGTGAGGTGGTCTGAGATTTAAGATATTTACGGGTATTGTTGGATGAGAAGAATAGAACGGATGATTGCCATGAGTGTAAGTAGGTCGAAAGTTGTGAACTGGCAGGAAGGTTGCTGGTTGAGATTTTTTGGTTGGTGGAATGTAAAGAAGGGACTAAAGTCTTGAGTGGCTGAGGGGTACTTAACATGATAGGGCATGTTCTCGTTACTGTGTTCTCATTTGTATACGTAGTGAGAACTATGGTCTGGCATAAGAGTATAGATCTAAAGTTCAATATGTTGCAGAGATGGGATATCATCTTAGGGGCATGCGAGATGTGAGAATGAAAATTGATAAACAGATGGAATGAACGTATTCAGAGAGTTGTGTAGGTAGTGAAGAAAGGGGTAAATGAGAGAATAATGAAAGTAAGTTGAGATGAGTAATGGTCATGTGGAGAAAGGAATGGAAAGATAGTCGCGTTTGGTTAAGTGGAAGTTATGGCGAGTGTGTTGGGAACATGACCCGGCTGGGAGAACTGAAAGAAAAAGTGTGATCATAAATACTAATGTCTTGCCAGGAGAGAAATGGTGAGTTTTGGCAGAGCGCGAGAATAAAGGACCATTAATAGGAGTGAGAATTGGGGGGTTTTGTGAGGGGGTACGGTTGTGGCCCACATGGGCCCAGGGAATGAACCTTAACATTGACGATTTAACCATAGTGAAGGAGTTCCGTCGCAGTCCCGGTGACAGCTTTAGGGGTGGGATTTTTCTGACTGCCGACGAGTTCTTCACTAATTAATGGCACAGAGGGGGCGGTAAGGCTGGGCTTGTTCTTCGACTTTTGCATATCTTCTACTAGCTTTTCTTCTGATGCATGTTATGCACTTGTCTCCAGTCTTGGAAAAAAAAAAGGGAAGATGAGGAAGAATTCTATAGAAATATTTATATATATAATATATATATATATCACTTATAATATTTTATAATTAATATATAATAATGACTTATATATCATGTATATAATATATATTTATATAAAGGGATATATAAAGTATACTCATATAAAAATTTCTAGAATATAAAGCACCAGTGTTTAAGGTTTATTGATGTATCTTTATTCATAAAAGGGGAAAAACAGGAAGGAAATAACATGCCACTCTTCACATAATATATATATTAATATATATAATGAATATATATATATAGAACTTATAATATATATATAGGAGAAATAATATATATACATAAATAATATATTATGAATATATATATAAATATATATAGAGAAATTATAATAGTATGAGTTAATTATATCAATATACTATTAACTTATATCTACGATGTTCTCATACACAGTTGATAATGTCGCAATCCTGAGTCATTCCCTGGCTGGTAGATCCAGCTAATGGATCTGCCATTGTTAAGCCTCTAGCAGAAACACTACGTCCAGGCTTTTCCTGTCGTTGGTAATATTCTTCTCTCTTCTCTTCGACCCTCTCTCAATCGTAGTTCACCTTCTCTGCATCCGATGCCTCTCGCCAGAGTCGTCCCATCCATTCTGCTCGGTCTACCTGCCCATCAACTGATCTTTCCTGCACGGTGTCCAACTATACACCATTCTTCTCGGACCATTCCTCCACAACCCATCTCTTAACATGTCCGTACCATCCCAGCTGATTTCGTTGGACCTGTTCAATTTATTGATTTGATCCTCAACTCTCGTCTTATTGCATCACTTTTTCTTCTATCCATCAATGATTCACTTCGCACTCCATAAACCCTCCATATCAGCCAAGCCACCTCCAATATATCTCTCTGCTGCACCGTAA
>JABUQX010034686.1:45000-65359 GCA_015478945.1 Trachelipus rathkii | reverse complement strand
TTTGACTGTTACTAAAGGGCGGAGATCTTAGTCATACAGATTTTTTTGGCATAGTAGATAAAGAGAGAAGGAAGAAGATTACGACAGAGTTGTGTGTCTGTCAGAAAAACAAGAGCGTTAGGAAGGTATCTCAAAATTTTATCCCGTTTAAGAGAAAGTTTCGAGAAAGTTCCAACGACGCTTGCATGTGGACTGCTGTTAAAACTACCGTTGTGTTGTTGGGTTTCAATTATCGCTTTTTTTATGACAGGGTTTAGTAAATATCCCTGTCGCCTACCCTCATAGGCAGAGTTGAGGTCTCATTCGTAGTTATGGTAATGTGCTAGTGAGCCGAAAATTTTTCCGTTCTGTGGTTCAATTAATAAAAGACCTGTCATAGAATCAGGGAGCCAATTAATGCTAATACTGTCTTGAATGATTGTGTGTACCTTACTTAACATCGATGAAAATATTTCGTCGGTGACAACGGCTAAACTCGCCAACGTGAACTGCGCCTAGTGGAAAGATTTTAATCCAGGCACTCATTAATAGCTGACACTAGGTTGTAAATGGTCAATGATAAAGTGCCAATAATGGGTTAACATGGCCGAAAAGTCTTGCCCTGGGCATTGTAATTGTTTGGGAATATAGCCTTTGACGAGCAGGGGGTTACTGCCCAGTGTGTGATCCTGTATGCCTAAATTATCAGTGGCCAGAAAGGCTTATGCAGAAGGAAAGCATCAGTGCCCACAATGGTCAGCCAAGTGCTTATTGAAGAGAATTATGGCTTTACATGCGTGAAGACCTACTGGACACCAAGGTTTATATAAAAAAATAAAAATTATGTTCGTCCGAACATATCCCACCAAGGAAGGTTCGTATAATAAGGAAATCAACAGTATCAATGTGGGGAAATGACAGGAGATTATTGCCGGACCCTGATCGGTATTAAGGATGGATGAAAAAAAGAATAGATGTTATATCTCTAAAGCATATGGGCAAGAGAAGGAAGGCCGTAGGAAGAGAATATCTGAGAAAAAATGTAAGAATGTTATCATATATAACCAACGGAAGCGGCTGGGATAACAAGGAAAAAATCGACGGTTTAAAAATAAAAAAAAAAAAAGAGGGGGGGGGGGGGGGGTATTTCTTTTCAGCATTACTTAGAGTTGACAGTAGTTAAATTAATCTTTTATCTTCAAAAAAAAAAAAATCCAAATTTCCTTCCTCTATTTAATACCAGGGGACCAAAAAACGCAATGCAAAACGACCGTAATGATTTTGAAATAAACCTCTACGAATCCTTAAAATTTTATGTCACAGTAAATAGTAAATATAAAGGGTTGCAAATAAAGGAGTTGAAAAGTCAAACAACGTCTGACGGAATAAGGAATTTCTGTGTCTATATATTTTTAATAGTATGTAGAAATTGCATGGTAGAATTTTTGTGATTATTTCTGTTAAAAATCACCTAAATTATCCAAAAAAAATTTTTTTCCTGGGACCACTTTTGATGAAGGGGCCAATGGGAGGAAGGGAATCGCTCGATTTTCTGTTTCCAGCGATTTTTCCTTCTCTCTCTGTCACCATTGTTTGGTGAAGGCCAGGTTTGGCCTTCATTTATAGCTATGTATTAACCTGGCTATTATAACCTAATATCACTACCTCAAGAAAGAGTTTTTTCTTTATACCAAATTTAAACTTTATTATTTATTTCATAAGAAAAAAACTTACTTACGATATTATTTTGTTTTGTGGGACACTTTCAACTAATGATTTCTTATTTAAATGGGGTAGGCCGCGGAAGGCTGACGCCCAGGGGGGGAGTGCCGAGAACGAGGATTTTACAAGGAGTCCAAGTAGTATTTGGACAGATGAACAGCTGACACCGATTTCTCAAAAACTAATTAGAGGTATCACTTTCAAACTTGGTATATGTGATCTATGTATGGGTTAATCTCGTTACATGGCGAAATTTCCAATTCTGTAATCATGTATATAGGGGGTTCCCCTTCCTAGAGACGTTAGCCGCTACGCCTTGTTTTACAGCTTCCGAGCGAGGAAGAGATATTAGGCCTAACGAGAGTTCGGGACAATCGCCCAGGTGTTCGAAGCGCGTGAGCGCGCGCGCACACACACACACACTATTATTATTATTATTATTATTATTATTATTATTATTATTATTATTATTATTATTATTATTATTATTATTATTATTATTATTATTATTATTATTATTATTATAATATTATTATTAATTTTATTATTATTATTATTCATAGAAGAATTTTATTCCCGCACTCCGACTCCGACTCCGGCGCCCCCCCTTCCAGCTCACGGACTCCGACTCGGGTTCCGATTCCGGGGGATCTCCTCACGCGTCGTGACCATTAATAATCGATACCTCGATATGTTGAATAATCAATTCTCGAAGGAAATCGTTTATGAATCGAAAATCGATTCCTGACGGGAATCGATTTTTTAGGCTCCGGCTCCGGCTCCGGCTCCGGCTCCGGCTCAGCCTCCTGAGTCCGATATATATCTACATGGAAAATATAGATTAATCATATATCGGTTTTAAATTTGGAGGGGGGTATATGGTGACGTAACCTCGTCGCTAACGGAAGAAATTGGAGAGGAGGATCAGTAAAGGGATTTGTAGAAAGAGTTGGTATCAGATTCTGAGGAGTTGGCCATCGGCACCCGGTGAGCTGACTACATCATGGGTTAATTTATAATTTTAAAAAAAACGGTATATATATAACACACAATTGTTGTTTTTGTCTTTATATATGTTATGGGTCTGTAGATTTCGAAAAATATGGTTCAGATACCATCAAGGTAAAATTAAAAATAAAGAAATAAATAAATAAAATTTTCTATTCTTTTTGTTTTATAGCCGCAAAAATTTACGTTTTACATACCTAGGTGCAAGTTAACGTGTTTAAATCCAGTTAAATCAAGTAAAAAGATCAACTTGCCCCCTCCTCAGCCCTTTTCGTGATCTATTTGATCTTATTGATCTATTGATTCAAGGTCAAATATTTTTTAACTAAGAATGTCATGTTAACAACTTAAAGCGAAGTATAATGGTAAATCAGTTAAATCAAACTGCCCTCCGCAGTCCTCCATTGAATCTATCATCTACGATCTATTGATCGTTATGGAATTCTACTGATTCAGAGTTCATATTCTTTCTTTACTAAAATTGTCAGTGTTTTAACAGTACCCTAAAGCAGTGGAAGTTAAATCAATAAATCAGTAAAATCAAACTGCCGCTCCGCAGCCCTTTCCTGCATCTATTATTCTATTGATGCATTAGTTTGATTTAAAGTCAATTTTTTTACTAAATTTGTCTTTTGTTTACCATACCCTAAAGCAGAGTAAAGTAAGTAGGGGTATGTTTAGAGCAAAAGTAGGTACCAGGAAAAGAGTAGAGTAGTAAAGGGTTTAAGTAAAGTGGAGAGGAGAGAAGTAAGTTAGTAGTATTTAGAGTAGGTTAAATCAGTGGTAATTTCATTAAGATCGCCAGTAAATCAAACGTGCTGCCCCTACCTCAACTCATTCCATGATCTATTGATTTAATTCATCTATTGAATCTATTGATTCAAGCATATTTTTTGCTTAAAGGTAGTTTACATACCGCTTAAAGCAGATAAATCAATAAACAGAGTAAATCAAACTGCCTCCTCACCCCTTTCCGTGAATCTATTGATAATAAAATCTAATTGATTTCAAAGTCATATTTTTTTCAGTAACTGCATGTTTTACACATTTACCCTAAATCCAGTAAATCCGTAAGAATCCAAACCACCCCAATCCTACACTCCTGTCCAAACCATGGATCTATTATCTAATTGATGCTATTATCTATTGATCTAGTTGATTCAGGGTCTATTTTTACGTAAAATTATCATGTTGTTAAGATCAGTAAATCAAAACCGCCCACTCCCACACTGCCCACATTATCCATGATCTAGTGATCTATTGATCTATATTGATCTATTGATATAAAGGTCACATTGTGAGTATCATTTTGGATAAAAGAACGTAAAAAAACAACTTCTTTATACACTGATCAACAATATATGCTAACGTAACAAAGTTTTCCAATTAATAAAGCTTACACCTCGTTCAACTTTATTCTCAATGTCTCAATACTAACACTTTTCCTCAGTGTTGGAAGCACGCACATGCAATGTCCAGCTGATTCCAAAAAAAGGAAGGTTGCCGCTCTGATCCCTCTAACAATCGCCCTATTAGCTCTCTCTTGTGTTCTATCTAAGATCTTTGAAACCCTTCTCAACACTCTCATTTCTTAGAATAGATTTCATCTGGAATCTCTGTCACTATTCTTTCCGAGATCGCCAGTATGGCTATTCGGCGTTCAGCGAGTATACTTTCCTTCTACTTGATTTATGGTTTTCCGCCCTTAGAACTACGGGGAGACTTGCGTAGGGGTGCCGCTTGACATATCCAAAGCAATTTGACCAGATATAGCAGCGTCACTGCTCTCCAAGTCCCTTCCTTTGGGTTTCCTCCTTCTCTTTGCTTACTTATGTTCTAGTTTTCTCTCAAAGTCGCTCAAATGTCGGATGTTGTTACGGCACGTGACTTCGTTCTTTTTCTGTTATTGTGGTGTTCCCTCCGGAGTTCTGTCTTCATCTCCTACTTATTCTTTTACTTAGATTCATCATCAAACGATCTTCTCACCTGCACATCTAACTCTATCTACTCGTTTATGCCATGACTCGACCCTTCATTCTCAACTTATTTTCAATTCTGCTCCTCTTTTTTTACTTCTAGAATTGCCTCCCGTCTTAATCTTTCCGATTTCTCTTCTCGCTGATCTGGAGTAGGATTTCCGGGTTTATTTTTGGTTAGTTAAGGGGTCGTCTCAAGCACTTGTGAAATTTAATTTCTTTATAAAAACTACAAATCTCCCTCTCTAGTAAAAATACCTTCAACCTTCCTATCTCTTTCGACGGTTCTCTCGGTTCTGCTGTTGACATTACAAACATCCTTGGCCTTAACATAAAACAAAAAATGTCTGGAAACTCACATTCACAACGGTTGCTTAGGGCGGCCTCAAAGAAACTGGGGGTTCTGTTGTAGACTGCCGAGACTTTTTTTCCTTCTTCTCAGTTGCTTTCAGCTATACAAGGGCCTCATACGCCCTTGTTTGGAGTATCTGCTCTCATAATCTGGGGGGACTCTGTTTCACCCGGCTTTTGGACAGGGTCGAGTCAAGCAAAGAGCTTATAAACTGTTCCGTACTTTCCACTTCACATGACCCTCTATCTTGCGGCGCGATTGTTGGTGCTTTAATTCTTTTTCTATAGGTACCGCAGCGGCAGGTGCTCGAGGGAAACTTGTCACCCGCGTTCCTCCACCTTTACGACGTCTCGTAGCACAAGGGGTTGCTGTTCTGCGCATGAGTTTTGTTTGGAATATTGGCAACCCCAGGCTAGTTCGCTGCGGGTGCTTCCTTCTTTCCAGGCACTTTGTTTCTGTTGGAATTCTCTTCCGATCTTCTAATTTTCCTGCTGAATTTGAATCTACCGCCACTTCCAAAAGCCTGCGTCATCGTGCCATCATCTGCGTAATTTTGCGTTATTGTGTACTTCTGAGGCGTGTAACACCCCCTCCTTGAATAGGGTTCAGCCCGTGAGTGGTGGTTGACAACTGTAAAAAAAAAAAAAAAAATCATCTGTGTGCAATATTAATACACAATGACAAACCTGACACGCCTTTAAACATGAAAAACTGTCACGGGTTAACAAAGTTCCACGCCTTCTTAGACAACAGTAAAGTTAACTAACATAGCATACAAGTACGTAACCTATTCCACTCTGTCATGCATATCTCTAACATAAATATGTTAATTTATATTAAAACCATGATAATATTTAACTAACATTTTATGTCTCAACATGGTTAATTATCATGACATGATCAACGAAAGTAATATTTCTAAGCGTAATAAAGTTTCCACAGTAAAATTAAAGATAAGCATGGTAGCAGTAATATGAACTAAATGAAAATATATGGTACAACGACAAACCTAACACAACTTACACACGAATAAAACTTTAACATTAACAAGAGTTTTACACCTTAACCCAGTTAAGTAATTAACTTGCATGCAAAAACAATAACCTATTCATACTTTTCAAGCATATCTCTGAATATTAACGGTTTAAATCTACACTTGACACAGTTAAACATTAGCAAAAAAATGTATTGAAAACCTTACCGAATTATCATACAGACCAACGAATATATGCTAACCCAACAAAGTATTTTACATTTACTTAGTAATATTTAACAAAAATTTATTGTCATACCTTACCTAAATATCATAATTCCCCAACGAATAATTTGCAAACAAGACAAAGTTTTATCCAAACATAACATAAAAATAACAAGGTTTTATCCTAAACATACCATAAAATAAGTTCTTTGAATAAATATTATTGTAAAAAGGGTAATAGTTTACTGAATTTAAAACCAGTAAATCCAGTAAGATCACGTCCCCTTCCCGGCCCCTCCCCGACCCCTCCCTATCCACCCGATCCATGACTTATTGAATCTATTATCTATGATCAAGTGTAACATATCGAGTTTATTTGAATAAAACATAGTACAAAAAATAATTTCTCTATTATACTAACAACGAAAATATTATATCTAACGTAACATTGTTTTTCACAATTAATAAAGCTAACATAGCGATTACCAGAACTAAGAATATAATGAGCAATGAAAAAACCTAACAACTTACCACGAAAAATAAACTACTAACAGTTAGCAAAAATTTTTCCATACCTTAGCAACAGAAAGTACCTAGCACAGCCGTACAAACGTAACCTATTCACACTTTTTCAAGATATCTCTAACATATCAATGTTAATTACATTAACTATTGATTTGACGTCGCATTTCGAGTATCAATTCGGATAAACATAGCAAAAAAAATGAGTCTTTATATACTAACCAGCGAATATATGCGATAACATAACAATTTTTCACATTTAAAAAGCTAACATGCATCATAATGAACTAAGAAATTAATGTACAACGACAAACCTAAACACACCTTACGCTCGAAAACTGTTAACATTAAAAAAAGTTCCACACTTAATACCAGTAAAGGAACTAACATTGCATGCAAAACGTAACCTAATTCATACTTTTTCAAAAATTCCTCTAACATATTAAAGTTAAGTTTTACATTGACACAGTAATGATTAACAAAAAGTCACCATAACTTTGTCTAATTATCAAACAGACCAACGAATAATTGTAGACATAACAAAGTTTTTATCCAAATAACATAAAAATAAGTTCTTGAATAAAATATCACAGTAATTGTAATAGGTATACTGATTTTTAAGCAGTAAATCAAGTAATCAAGCAACCCACACCATCAACCCATCCCCACCCTCCCACCCATGACCTTTTGATTATTATCTATTGAATTCATGTCATTATTTCGAGTATCTTTTGGCTTAACATAACACAAAAAATAAGTTCTTTATATTAACACAACATAGAATTTATGCTAACGAACAAAGTTTTACATTATTTAAAGCTAACATAACATAACCGAACTAAGGATATTCATGTACAACAGACAAACCACCCCTAACACACCATACCGTACGAAAATAAACTAACTACATTAACAACTTCCGCACTTAACAACAGTTTAAAAGACCTAACACTTCAGTAATAAACACAAAACTATCCTATTCCACCACTTTATTCAAGCATATCCTAAATACAATGTTAATTTAACAATAACATCATAATATTACAAAAAAAATTTAGCATATTCCTGTCTAATCACCATTTGACAACGGATATAATGCTAACGTACCAAAATTTTCACATCAACATCGTAATATTTTACAAAAATTCATCATAACCTCGTCTAAATATCATAATCCAACGAATAATTGCAAAACATAACAAAGTGTTAACCCAAACATAACAAAAAAATAACAAATTTTTATCCTGAGCATAACATAAAAATAAGTTCCTTGAATTAAATATCACAGTAAAGTGTAATAGTTTACTTATTTTTAAGCAGTAAATCAGTAATCCAACCACCCATCCCGCAGTCCCCTACCCGTCCCACCTGTCCCCTCACACATTCATGGTCTATTGAACTATTGATTCAGGATGTAGTGATACATATTATGCTTGGAGTATGTAAGGCATTATTTCGTGAGAAACAGATGGTGTAGTAATAACTTATCATCTTATACACAGCTAGGATCGCATATGTTATATACTAAACAGCTGATGGCTTAGTCAGGTAGAGATGATATCGATAGGCCGTGTATGACAGACGATATGATTGATATTTGTAGATATGTGAAGATTAGACAGATGTTGCAGTATGTAACTATGGTTAACATACCAGTAGATACGACGGTTATAACCTGAACATGAAATGGGTATCGAATCATCTAATGTATATGATGTCTATACGTAAAAAATGTAACGTTACAGCCTAACATACCTCGCGTCAATGATAATCCGCTAACATCCTGAAAATTCCCTACTTATCAAAGAGTGGGTGACATAATGAGTGATGGCGTAGAACAGTTGAACGTATGAACAGAAGTGGGTACTACATTAATGTATTCGCGAATGTTACCGGTGACAATAATAAGGCCATAAGTTAATGTATACCGAGACACGGCTCAGACAACAGAAATCAGATGAATGTGAACAAGTTGAATATGAAATCAAATCTGGAAGCAAATTGAAGGAAGTGGTTGTTACTAGTGCAAAAAGAAGTATGTGGATGTGTAAAGTATGAAGTAAGAATGATAACAGTGAAATCCATCGTTGAATGAAGCAGGTACAGAAATAAAGCCTTTTAAATATGTACAAAAAGAAGCGTGATTGACCATGTAACTAAAGCAAATGATTGAACAGTTCAATAGAGAAAGATGCTGATGGCAATCTTATACTAAGTCGAGACAAAGAATGCTAAAAGATGCGTACTATAGAGAAAACGAAGAGCTAATCGGTCTCGAGTGAACGTTTGAAGGAGGATGAATGGGACATACAATAATCGAGAATACGAAGCTCTTCCTATTTGAACCTGGAAGGTAAGACAGAGCTCGTAAAGGATTAACATTCAGAATAAGGGGAAACACTTCTTTTAGAGATAATGAATAGGGGGTGTTTTCGAAAATTAGCATAACATTGACAGTGAGGGTGTGTGGAAGAAACTTTGAAAATCTGGACAATATTGGCAGTAATACAACAAAAACGTAACCTAGACTCACGTTTCTAACACGTCATCATGAGTTGCGAAATTGATGGTGACAGAAGGAATAGGTATTTTGGAGATAGGTTATTAGCAAGGAGGAGGGAAATGAGTGTAGAGAGCTGAAAAAGTTGAAGAATGTAAAATTAGCTCAGTTACATAGATAAGAAAACTTCACTGTTGTCAAATTTCATGACTCAACAACGGAGCAAGTTGTGTTAGATAATGCATCGTATGCATGGAGGAATTTCTATACATACGTTTCAGCTGGATTGTGACGATGACAGACTATATAGATTAGTTACACATTTATATAAGCGGTCATAAGGAAGATCAAAAGCAAACCTGTAGAAATACTAGTAAACAACATACATAGGTATTTAGTTATGTTGCAGTAGTGTTATGTCAGTGTGCTTTTTCTATGATATGCTGGTGTTTTGAGTTCGGAAAGATGTGCTGCCAGCGAGATCATGAAAGTAACATTTATTGCCTTGTGTTAAGTATGAATCAAGGTGCGAGTATAGGAGTCAGTAGTGATGATTGCTGTAGATACGATAGGATATCTGTTACATATGAAGTCAAATGAATACGAGTGTAAATTTAAGTAGAGTAGATGAAAGAATAAATTGTAATTTAAGGTTTTATGCATTTTGCAACACGGGGGGACTATATGTGACTAGGTGCGTTCATAGGAGGTAAGGCTCCTATCGCGCACGTCGTTAAGTTGACTACTATAGATGCCGCGTGATAGAGCTTAGCCTGAATGCATTCCGAAAGTATAGTATAATGATAGTGAGGTGTGTATGTCTAAGATAATGTGTCAAAACGTGACGTGTGGATTCTACTGCATCTAAGGTACGGAGAGTGAACAAGTCAGCGCTCTGTCTATTATGGTCTTCATTACGTTCTTCACAAGATTCGTTGAAATGATTTTACGCATTTGGGTTATGATGTAATAGAATAGCGAAGGAGCTGGTCGTGACAGGATAATGGTATGTCTGGAATGATGGAGATGCAGGATGAGAGCAGTATATTCGCATTTGCTTTGAAAGCCGAACCCTTCACTACACCCGTTTTCTTAGATGTATCGAATTGCATCGGTGCATCTCAGTTTAGTAGCTGGTGCGAATCTGAAGTAGATTTGCTACGAGATGATGTAATGTATAGAGATGATATTTTGTGAGTCCAGAGGTTTATGTAAAAGGAATGTGTGTTGATTTGAATTTTTGCCCCCATGCTTATAACATGGATAAAGTTAGTATGAGGCTAGTGCTGAGATGTGGACGAGTCCTCAGTGATGTAGTTATGTTAGTATCATGTTAAAAATATATATATATATATATATATCTTCATAGATGCTGCAGAAGCATGAGAATCATAGTGTACTGTAGTGTTTATAATATTTATATTAGTGGATATATGTTGATGTAGAAGATACGGTGATGGCAGAGTTTTAGTATAGGATAAGTTGTGAATGGACAAGGGAGTAGTTGGCTAGTGTATTCAATGTAAATATCGTTGAGTTGAATGTTAATAAGGGTACATAGTCTCTTTAGTGCGCTAGGGTTACTTACATGAGGTATACTAGTAGTAGTTACCAGTGTTTTTATATGTTGTTGTTTAAGATGGGTGTTTTGTTATATTTGTTATATATTTATATAAATGTCTAATTTGTTTTCAGCATAGTTACAAGATAACTTAGAGAGCAGCATGCCAACCGTGCTACGGAGACAGATTCTGACTAAAATGTAGGAAGTGAAAGCAGGATTAGAACGTTGTGTGGTGTTAGAAAGAGGGAATATCCTGCTGATAATATAAATGCGATAAGTATGTGCACATGATAGCGTTGGACGTTCGTAGCGGCAAAGATCAAGATAGTCGCTCTCTAAGTGAAGCAGAGCATAGTAGACGGAGTAGCGTGCACTATTGTAATATACCTAACGCAGCTCCGGAGACATCGCAATGATATAAGAGCAGTTAAGCCGCAGGTACCGAATCGCTCTAACGGAGTAGAGATTTGAGTCTTGGCGAGAGCTGGCGAGAATAAGAGTACATAATAAGAGAGAATAGCGGAGTTATGTGAGAGTTATGGTTGGCCCACCTGGGTCGAGCGCGATTTGATCTCTCTTCCTTTACACTGAGATGAATTTACCATAGATGAGGGTCTCGTCGCTAGTTCCCGTGAGCTATTATGGTGATTTTGTCAACTGCGAACGAGTCCTACTAATAATGGAACAGATAGGTGGTGGGGGGGGGTCAGCTGGGTGCCTCTCTTATCACTATTGATCATAATTCCTATCGTGCGTACGCGCTTCTCTTTTTTATATTGAATGCTGTTATACGAAATACACATACTATACCTATCGCCCAGATCTTGGAGAAAGATAACATAGGAAAAATAGAAAAATAAGCGAATATAATATTAATCATATATTTAAATATTATATATTATATATTAATATTATTATATATATAATAATATATATATTATATATATATAATAATATAATTAATATATATTATATAAATATATCATATATATATTAGTATATATCATATATATAAATAATATTAAATATGATATATAGATAATGTATTTACTGGAAGATAGTACATGTTCAACCTTAATAAAATTTTCCTAATATACACATATACACTACCTATACACAATCATATTAAAATAATAATAAATATATACACTAACAATAAAATAATAATAATGAAAAATAGTATTAGTCGAAAATGTTATACTAAATTATATATTAATTATGCCAGACGACTAAATTAATACTAAGAAATTTGGCAATACTAACCTGTCCATAGATAGGACATATTATAGATAATTATAATTACAAAAATATTAAAATACTTATTATATATAGTATATATTAGTATTACACTATATTTAATGACTAAAAATACTCCTCACTAAATAGTATACTTAGATATATATATACTGTAGATAATATAATATAATAATTCAATAGTAATTATATTATAAAATAACATATAAAATCAAATACAAAACAAAATTTAGTGAAAATTATTGCTACTTTATATTTTTAAAAAAATGACGTAGATTATTATTATTTTTTTTAAAAAAACGAACGGTTTTTTTTTAATCCCAACCCTACCTACAACACTAAGTGAGAACTTACGTCATAAAAGAGTAAAAAAAAACTAAATGATAAAAATATAATATTGGAAAAATACATACCTCAACATACATAGGCTATTGTAGTTGCCTCCATTGCCACTTTACCTGTCTACTGCTGATATATATAAATATATATATATTAATAAAAAAATTACATTATTTAGAGTAGTGAGAGTGAGTAAAGAATTTAAACTTGTTAAATAAATAATAATTAAACTATACAATAAGTTTCCAGATACTACTAAACTTACCTGAACGAAAGAGGGATCAGTCATTAAAGTCCATGGGACTTTGAAATATTGAACATCTAATGGGTTGTTGTGAGAACTCTTAAAATTAACAAGTATCTTATGAGCCTAAAGAATTATAATATATATACTATACTATATATATATATATATATTATATGAGATATATCTATACATATGACCATTAATATTGTTTAATTATATATATATATATTTATATATATATATTTATATTCTTTCTTTCTTTCTTCATCTTCCTTCTATTTTCCAAGAATGGGAGTAAGGTGTTGCGTAACGAGCATCGGAAAAGAAAAGAAGCAGAAGAACAACATGACATAAGTCGAAAAGAAAGCCAGCCTTAACACTCAGTAATCTAATTAGTCGAGAACTCATGCGCAGTCAGAAAAATCACCTAAAGCTTCATCGGGACAGCGATGGACCCTCACTATGGTAGATCGTCAATGTAGGGTTCATCCCTTTGGCCCAGGGTGGGCCACAACCATATCCCTCACAAAACCCCCATTCACTCCTGTTATCCACCTTTCTTCTCGCCTCTAAACTCATATTTCTCTCCTTCAAACATTCGTTCTATTGACCCGTCAAATCCACTTTTTTCTCTCGGTCCTCCCAGCGCTCGGTTCCAACACAACTCGCCCAATACATCGCTTAACCAAGCCGTACTACCATTCATCCTTTACACATGACCAAACCATCCTCAACATATTTTCATTTAATTCTCTCAATTTACCCCTTTCTTCACACCGACACAACTCTCTAATACGTTCATTTCCTCATTTTATCAATTCTTCTCACACTAGCACACCTAAGATTGTCCCATCTGAACACATTGAACTTTAGATATATTCTTACTTCAGACATAGTCTCACACACTAACTTAACAAACGAGATAACACATACCCTCATGCTACAGACGCCAGCACACTCAACGACCCCTTAGTCTTTACAAAATTCAGCATAGAATTTAAATTGCACGCTGCCACCGATTCTGCCACTATCCAACTTTCCCTATTAGCACTCTGCTTCATACCGTTCCCTTCTCTCTAACATATATCTAAATATTAAACTCAGACACTTGTTCCAGCGCTAACACATCTAACATAACTTCACACTGAGCACTGTCCTCACTCCCATAATCTTACTCTTATCCACGTTTACTTTCCAGCCTCTCCTTTTACAGACACCCTTGCAAATCTCTCTACCAATCACTCTCAAATCTCTACAGATTCGCCACAATTCCAAAAAACATCATCCGCATATTATATATAATTATATATATATATTATATATATATATATATATAATATATATATATATATATAATAATATAATATATTATATATATATTATATATAGTATATATTATATATATTATATATATATATATATATATATATATATATGATTTTCATTTTTATTATCTACCTTTTCTTTCCGCAAGACTGGGGGTAAGGTGAGTACATGCAATCGGAAAAGAAAAGCAGTAGAAGAATTGACAAAAGTCGAAAAGAAAGCCAGCTTACCCCCCTTCTGTACCATTAATTAGTAAGAACTAGTCGCAGTCAGAACATCCACCCTAGAGGCTTCACGGGAGCCGCGACGGACCACCCAGCTATGGTAAATCGTCAATATAAGGTTCATCCTTGGCCCAGGTGGGCCACAACCATACCCCTCAAAACCCGCATTCTCTCCTATCATGCACCTATCTTCTCGCCCTGTGCCAAACTCGCATTTCTCTCCTTCAGACCTCGTTTACTGACCCAATCCACTTTTACTTCGGTCTCCAGCCGGCGCGATTCCCAACAACACTCACCACTATACATCCGCCTTACCACCAACTATCATTAATCCTTTCCACATCAAAACATCTCAACATACTTTCATTCTCTCGTTTACTCTTTTCTTCACACCAACAACTCCCTAATTACGTTTCATTCCTCATTTTATCATGTCTTCTCACACCTAGCTGCCCCTAAGATTATCCATCTGAACACAATGAACTTTAGATCTATACTTCTTATTCCAGACCATAGTCTCCCAACTATATCATACAATAACACAGGTAACAACCTACTCCTCATGTAAGAACCTAGCGCACTCAAAGACTTAGTTTCATTACATTTCCACCAACGATTTATCACACAGCCACCTTCCCTGTCATTTCCACTTTCTACTCCACTGCATGCATCCGTTCCGCTTTCCCTACATATCCCTAAATATTTAAACTCAGACACTTGTTCAGCTTGCTCACCATCTAACATAACTTCACACCTAGGCCTGTCCTCACTCACACCATAACCTTACTCTTATCTACGTTTACTTTTCAATCCCTCCTTTACACACCCTGCCAAATCTCTCTACCAATCCTCTCAAACTCTCTTCAGATTCACCACACAAAACCAAATCATCCGCATCATAAATAGGCTAGGCGCACCCTCCACTCACCCTCCATTCTCCCATCATTCTACACCATTTTCCTGCCACACCGATCTCATAACTCTTTCATAACCCCATACATTTATTTATGGATTGTGGAGGAGAATGGAACATCTCTGCATCACTTCTCATATTTAATATTAAACAAACCTTTTGGACACCATTTAATTCTTACACACGCTTCATATCGTCATAACATTACTTTTGATTCCATTCAGAAGCCTACCACCAACACATATATTACTAACACCTGCCTAGATTTTCCTGTTTAACCCTATCATAAGCCTGTTGCAAATCCTAAAACCTAAATACAATTTATTCTTCTTCTCCTCATTTTCTCAATCATTTGTTTCAATGTAAAGATTTGATCCACACATCCTCTACCACCCTAAACGCACCTTCTTTTCCACCATCAGGTCCTTCAGTCACTCTGAATCGCAACTCTTCGAATAGCATGCAGCAAATATCTTTTCCCTACAAACTGCTTTACGCAACTGGGTTTACAGTGCCGTAAAAGTACATCGTTTGCTAACGCCTATGCAATACTACTTTTCTGCTCTGCCTCAATCCCTCGAACTATACCTCCATAAACGCTTTATTACACAACTTCAAATCCAATTCATCTCGCATCCGTTCTTGATCATTTCACCAGTAATTTTCATCTATAACTCTGCAGATTTACCATTCTTCAACTTTCTCATTCTACGCATTTACCTCTTCTTGATAATGACCTCAATCCTCAAATACCTATTCTTTGTTGCACATCAAACCCCACACAATTCACTATAGCTTCTTCATTACTGTTATTATTATACAGATTTCCGAAGTGATCTTTCCACAATCTCCTAACATCCATTTCCTCTTCATTACTGTTAATATTATACAGATTTTCGAATGTTTTTTTCCACACTGCCTAAACATCGCATTTCATACAAGTTACAAAGCCATCCTATTTCATTATTCTAAGCAGGTTCCCTTATTCTCATTCTTAACTTTCTAGCTTCCTTCCCAGAAGAGCTTCCTATTCCTGTATGTCCCATTCCATCTCTTTCTAACTGTTCATTTACCTCTTTTTTTTTCTCCTACGTTGCAACTTTTAGTATTTCTTTTTTCCTCCTTATATAATTCAAACATCTTTCTTTTGAAACTTCATCATTAGGTTTTTAGTACATTTAACCACTTCTTTTTTACTTTTAACCGCATTTCATCACCTTTTCTTCTACAAACTCAACTGTTACATTCTTATCCTTCTAATTTAGCACATCTAATATCTTCCTTTGCACTGCTAACAATTCCTTCCTTCATTTGCTTCCAGATTTATTCAGTTTCCAACTTGTTCACTTTCAACTGATTTATCGGCCAGCGTTTCTTTAAATACTTATCCTTATTACTTGTTCACTTACTTCCCACTCTTAATTCTACCCACTTCCTTCGTTATCACCTCCTCTCCATTCAAGCCCCCACTAACTTTAATTTGACACAGAACAACATAAATGATCCGATCAATGCATTTCCAAATTCTCCTGATTTAATTCAACCACATACTTCAACGTCCTTCTTCACAACATCCAAAATCAATATCATTTTCGCTTCGTACCATCTTTAACCTGCACCAACTCTGTATCTTATGGATTACCTTGGTGTTTAAGAAAGTATTACTTACACACACATCCTCTCTTCTGCACAGAAATCAGCTCACCTTCTACCATTCTCTTTTCTCCCGCACCCCCAACCTGTTATCCCCCTTATACATCCCTTTTCTGATCACCTATCAACCATTTAGGTCCCCCAACACCATCAATCTGAAGCTCCTTAACTAACCCATCCTCATTTCAGATAATTTCAGAAAATCGTCTCTCAACATTTCCGCTCAGATGGACCATAACGTTCACAATTACACATTTTCATGACCTTTTCAAACTTAAATTTAACCATTAGAATTCTAGTACTCACACACACAAAGTCTACCATAGCTCTGTACCACAAGTCACTCATCAAAATTGCAACTCTTTCTCTCCCCCTCTCATTCCTTTCCACACCAGCAAACACACATTTCACACACACCAACTCAATTTCACCGTTCCTTTCACTCTTGTTTCAGTCACAAGGAGCAAATCAAATTTGCCCTTTCTAAATACATGTTACAACTCTCTCCTCTTCTCAACATTTATTCCTCTGACATTCCATGTACCATACGAATTCATACAATTTTGCCGAAAGATAGAAGGCCGTTTACGGCGATCACGACCTTCTCCGAGCCCTGCATTAGCATTCCTGGCAAGAGATAAGTGGTAGTGAGCAGCCAACCCACTACCACCGTCCCTTAGTCGCCTTCTACAACACGCAGGACATACGATGTGGACAATTCTTTCTCCCCCACACATAGGGATATAAGGAGTAGGGATGTCTGTAAGATGTTTTGTCTAGAAAGAGGGGTGGTACGCTTAAGTAATGTGTTGCGATATGTGGATAAAAATGGGTGGTCATCTAAGATGTTGGCTGGAGATGCGTGTGTAAGAATAATGAATGCAAAGAGAAAAGCGAACCATTAAATACTATATATAATAATATATATAATTTATATATATATATATTATATATTATTATATAATTATATATATTATATATAATATATATCTATTATATATATATATATATATATAATAATATATATATATATATTTATATATTATATATACCTATATATATACCGTACTATATATCTATTATTTTTATATATATATATATATATATATATATATATATATATATATATATAATATATATATAATTATATATATATAATATAAAAGCTATATATTATATAATTATATATTATAGGTTAATTATATCAAATATACAAAAATGAGACCTGGAAATTGTGAAAGAAACTTACAATATAAAGAGCTTCTGGGTCTTCTGTTCATCATTCACTGTCTTCTCCTAATAGTTAAAGGATAATTTTTGGCTTTGTCTTCGTGAATGAAATATTTGTCCAAAAAAACAAAAAAAAAATTGTTCTTCCGTGAATGAAACTAATTGTCCTAGGGAAAGCTCTTACATCAATATTTAAGCTGCTGTATATAGCATCTGTAAAGAACTTAAACTTATGTAGTTTCCTCCTACTTTAGTGGGTTTTTGTAGGCTATAGGTTTTTTTCTACAATATATATATATATTTATATTATATATATTTATATATATATATTATATATATATATATATATATATAATATATTATATTATATATATATATTTATATATATATATTATATATATATATATATATATATATATATATTGCTCACTATCTAACAAAACTTACACCGAGGACTGTCCTCAACTCACAATCCATAAACCTACCTCTTATCTAACGTTTACTTTCAACCCATCTATTAGCACCCTGCCATCTCTCTACACTCCTTCAAACTCTCTCAGATTCGCCACACAAAACCAAATCATCCGCATATAATAGGTAGGGCACCCTTCACTCATCTCCATTCTCCATACATTCTAACACATTTCCTGCCATCCCCACCGAATTCTTTCCCCATCCATATACCCATTGAATAACCAAGGAGACAAAACAACCCTGTCTCACTCGCTATTAATCCTAAACCACTCACCATTGACCCATTTATTCTTACACCGCTTCACTATCGTCACACTTACTTTTTGATTCATCAGAAGCTACACCAACACCATATATTCACTAAGACGGCTTGCCATAATAACGTTTCCCTATTAACTCTATCATACGCCTGTTGAAATTCAATAAAACCTAAACATATTCTTCTTCTCCCTCATTTTTCTCAATCATTTGTTCATGTAAGTTTTGATCCACACATCCTCTACCACTCCCTAAACGCACCTTGTTCTTTCACCCTTCAGTCCTTCGTCACTCGACGCACTCTTTCGACAAAATACAAGCTATATCTTCCCTACAACACTCAATAAACTTATTCCCCTATAATTTTTAAGTTCCCGCTTTTTCTTCCTTAGATCTTATCATAGGATAACTATTACGCTCTCCTCCAATCCCTTGAACTATACCTCCATAAACGCTTTATTACAAATTTCAGATCCAATCAATCACCATCTCGCCTCCGTTCTTGATATTTCACCAGTAATTTCATCTATACCTGCAGATTTTACCATTCTTCAACTTTCTCACTCTACCATTACCTCATCCCAAAATACCTTTTTCTTCTTGCAGCTCATCAAACCCCCACATTCACTTTCACCTATTCATCACTGTTCAATATTGGTGGCGATTTTCGGAAGTGTTTCTTTCCACCTCCCTCACAATCCTTTCATAGTTTCAAAAGCAAAATCCCTAATTCATGTATTCTAAGCAGATTCCCCTTATCTCATTCTTAACCTTCGCGCTTCCTTCCAGAAGAGCTTCTATTCCCTTGTAAGTCCGCATTCATCCTCCTTCCAAACTGTTTCAATTTACCTCTTGTTTTCTCCTAAGTATGCACCTTTTAGTATTTCTTTTTTTTCTCCTTATATATTCCAAGATATTCTTGAAACTTCATAATTTGCTTTTAGTACAATCAACCACGCTTTTATTTTTAACTTTAACCGCTTTCATCACCTCTTCATCCACATTCACTGTTAACATTCTTACTTTCTACTTTTGCACACCACATACTTTCTTTGCACTACTAACAATTGCTTCCTTCATTTGGCCCCAGATTTGTTCAGTATCACTTGTTCACATTCAACCGTTATACTAGCGAGCGCTCTTACATACTGTATCCTTTTATCTATAACTATATAATATATATATATATATTAGTATATTATATATATATATATAATATATATAATATAATATATATTAATATATATATATATATATATAATATATATTATTATATATATATAAATTATTATTATTATTACTCTTTCTCCAGACTGGGGGTAAGGTGCATGACATGCATCGGAAAAGAAAAGTGGTAGAAAGAATAATGACACAGTCGAAAAGAACCCGCAGCCTTTCCGCCTCTATAGCCTGTTAGTGAAGAATCGTCGCGTCAGAAAATCCTCCTAGAGCTTCACGGACCGCGACGGATCTCACTATGGCATATCGTCAAGTGTAAGGGTTCATTCCCTGGCCAATTGCGGCACAACCATCCCTCACACAACGCCTCCATTATCCATTACTGCATCCTTTATTCTCGACCTCGCAACGACACCTCTTTCTTCAGACATATAGTTCACT